>OY740806.1:33290151-33375151 GCA_963514005.1 Raja brachyura | reverse complement strand
GAGGTAGGAGGCAGATACAGGGGTCAGGGGAGGGGTGTAGTAGGACAGGATGTAGGGGAGGTGACAGGGCAATGATTCAGAGGGCATTTTGTTATTACAGAATAAATAAATTAAATCACTTCCCAATAGTATCAGAAAGAGGCGGAGGCTTGAATCACACTGACCATGGCACAGTTCCCCGCCTTGTTCCAGTAAGATAATAGACAATAGACAATGGGTGCAGGAGTAGGCCACTCGGCCCTTCGAGCCAGCACCGCCATTCATTGTGATCATGACTGATCATCCCCAATCAGTACCCCGTTCCTGCCTTCTCCCCATATCCCCTGACTCCTGTATCTTTCAGAGCTCTATCTAACTCTGGAGTTAGATGGCAACTTCTCTCCAACCCCGAGCTCTCCCCAGCTCCCATTTCCTCACTTACTTGTACAAAGTGCCTGGTTCCAGCATCTCCACCTGGTAGCCCAGGTTCAATGTTCGGGAGATGCCACCAAAGTTAGACACCAGGTTGATTAAATCACGTCTGTTCCGACAGACAGGCATCGTAAAGCTGGGTTGCGGCGGCCCTGAGAGAGGAGAATCAACGATTAGCAGCTGCATTGGGAAGAGAAACGGCACGGTGGCGCAGCGGTGGAGTTGCTGCCTCACAGCTCCAGAGACCCGGGTTCGATCCCGACTACGGGTACTGTCCGTACGGAGTTTGTACGTTCTCCCCGTGACCTGCGTGGGTTTTCTCTGAGATGTTATTTTTCCTCCCACACTCCAAAGACATGCAGGTTTGTAGGTTAATTGGTCTGGTATAAATGTGAAATTGTACCCAGTGTGTGTGTGTAGGATAGTGTAGGATAGTCCAATCTACCTCATTGGAGACCCTTGGACTATCTTTTTTTTGTTTATTTTATTAGAAGTTAATACAGTACAAAACAATACAGTGGCACCTCATTTTAGGTGCCAACTATGTCATAACGTAACACATTTTATGCACAACTTCTAGTTTTATGTTTTTGAAAAGGACGTAAAAAAAAACAAAAAATAGAGTGAAGAAAAAGTGGAAAAATAGATAGTGGAAAAGTGGAAATAGGAGAAAAAGACCCTTAACCCTCTTCAAATCTTTGTTCGGAGATGTAAATCTATCCACGACCTGACCTGAAATCAGTCATCTTTACGGTACTGCTGCATCACATGATCCCAAAAAGTCGATGAAAGGGGACCAACTCCTTAAGAATTGGTCATATTTATCTATAAGGCGGAGTCTCACTTCTTCAAGGTGAGCTATGTCCGTCATATTACTAATCCACATTTTAATAGTTGGTATAGCTGTATTTTTTCCAAAATTTAAGTATCAATTTCTTTCCAATTATTAACCCATAATTAAAGAATATTTTTTCTCTTTGTTTAAATTGATATCTTCTACTATTATTCCAAATATAATCAGTTCCGTATTAGGTTCTATTCTTGACTTGAAGAGGTTTGTAAATATATCAACTATCTCGCTCCAAAATTTATTCAGCTTTGCACATCCTACAAATGAATGTGTTATATTGGCATTTTGAAACAAACATTTATCGCATCTGGGAGAGACGTTTGGGTAGAATTTATTCAACCTCGTTTTTGAATAATATAGTCTATGTAATAATTTAAATGGAATTAAATTATGTCTTGCATTAATGGAACAATTATGTGCGTTGATCAGATACTTTTCCCATCTATCTTTCGGGATCTTTATCATTAGTTAAAGGGACCTCCCCAACTATCCCTGTTGGGGAGGTCCAGGACAAGGGGTCACAGCTTAAGGATAAGGGGGAAATCCTTTAGGACCGAGATGAGAAGGACCTTTTTCACACAGAGAGTGGTGGGTCTCTGGAACTCTCTGCCACAGAGGGTAGTTGAGGCCAGTTCATTGGCTATATTTAAGAGGGAGTTAGATGTGGCCCTTGTGGCTAAGGGGATCAGAGGGTATGGAGAGAAGGCAGGTATGGGATACTGAGTTGGATGATCAGCCATGATCATATTGAATGGCGGTGCAGGCTCGAAGGGCCGAATGGCCTACTCCTGCACCTAATTTCTATGTTTCTAGTTCATGTTCCCAATCTTCTCTTAGTGCCTCTGTTGAGGGTAATTCTCTATTTAATATACTATTATAAAAATATGGTATTAGTTTTTGTGAATCAGCCGTGGACTATCTTTGATCGGACTTTACTGGCGTTATCTTGGTCTGAACGTTAATCACAATATTCCCGTTATCATGCATCTATACACTGTGTGAATGGCTCGATTGCAATCACGTATTGTCTTGTCACTGGCTGGTTAGCACGCAACAAAAGCTTTTCACGTTTTAAAAGCTTGGTACATGTGACAATAAGCTAAACTCAACTGCAGTGGGCCCTGCCTACTGCAATAAACTCAACTCAGACTCCTTGTGTCTCTATGTTTGGAAAGAAGCAGGAAGAAGAATTGGGATTGGGATTGAGGGTACCTTGTCCAGTTGAGTTGACCACGGTGACTTCGACAGTCTGTCTGGCCAGGTCGCAAGGAGGCAGAGATATGATCGCTGACATGGAGCGGAGACCCTCCACGATCCCAATCAAATTCTCATTCACCAGCGAGATCTGAAAATCTGTCACATTAAAAAAGAAAATGTTAGAGGACATAAGATGGATCCGATCATGATTAAATCTTATCTTTGCATGCTTCATTGTCACCTTCCCCTAGCTAACAATGATCTGAAGTCTGAAGAAGGGTCTCGTCCCGAAACGTTGCCTATCTCCTTTGCTCCTGAGATGCTGCTGCACCCGCTGAGTTTCTCCAGCCTTTTGTGTACCCATGATCTATTCTATGGTAGACAAAAGTGCTGGAGAAACTCAGCGGGTGAGGCAGCATCTATGGAGCGAAGGAAATAGGCAACGGTTCGGGACGAAACCCTTCTACATTTTCTTTGATCTTCATCCCCTTTGATCTCTGGTTTTCACACCTCACCCTTCCATATCTCTGTGTCTCCCTCTCCCCTGACTCTCAGTCTGAAGAAGGGTCTCAACAGGAAACAGCAACCATTCCTTCCCTCCAGAGATGCTGCCTGCCCCGCTGAGTCACTGCAGCCTTTTGCATCTATCTTCAGATAGATCTCTGACATTTTTTTTGTTACTAATATTCACAGAATATATAACACAGAACTAGGAAATGTGCTTAAAAAAAAAGTGCACAACATGCTGGAGTAACTCAGCGGGTCAGGCAGCATCTCTGTGAACATGGACAGGTGAAGTTTCGGTTCGGGACCCATCTGGGTTCGGTTTTCTGCCCAATTGTTAAAATGCAATGTCTGAACATACTGTGACTGTCTCGATTGTGATCACGTATTGTCTTTCTGCCGACTGGTTAGCACGCAACAAAACGTTTCACTGTACCTCGGTACACGTGACAATAAACTGAACTCAACTGCAGTGGGCCCTGCCTATGCAAACATGTCACATTCCACTTCAGGGCTGGGCGGTTGGTAGTGCAGTAGATCGCGTTCCAAACTGACACCTCCAACGTCATGGGTTCAATCCGGGCCTTGGATGTCATTCAAGTAGCTTTTTTCACATTCTCCACGTGACCCATGTTGTAGGTCTCCTCCAGGTGCTTTGGTTTAGTTTAAAGGTACAGCGCGGAAACAGGCCCTTTGGCCCACCGAGTCCACACCGACCAGTGATCCCCGCACATTAACACTATCCTACACACACCAGGGACAATTTTACATTTGCACCAAGCCAATTAACCTACAAACCTGTACGTCTATGAAGTGTGGGGGGGGGGGGAACCATGGATCTCGGAGAAAACCCATGCGATCACGGGGAAAACGTAACAAACTCCGTACAGACAGCACCCGTGGTAAGGATCGAACCTGGGTCCCTGGGGCTGTAAGGCAGCAACTCTCCCGCTGCATTGAATTGAATTGAATTGAATTGAATGCCTTTATTGTCATTCAGACCTTTCGGTCTGAACGAAATTTCGTGCCTGCAGTCATACATATATAAAAATAACAATACCACACAATAAACACAAAATTAACATCCACCACAGTGAGTTCACCAAACACCTCCTCACTGTGGTGGAAGGCAAAAGTCTTAGGGTCTCTGTCTTTCTCCCCTCCTTATTCTCCCTCTGCGCTGAGGAGATCCAGGCCGCCGCCACCGCTGACGCCAGAACGCCGGAACACCGCCACAGGGCCCGCCGCCGGAACGTCGCTGGAGCACCGCAGCTCCCGAAACCCAGGCCGCCGCTGGAGCACCGCAGCTCAGAGGGAGCCAGGCCGCCGCTGGAGCACCGCAGCTCCCGAAACCCAGGCCGCCGCTGGAGCACCGCAGCTCCCGAAACCCAGGCCGCCGCTGGAGCACCGCAGCTCCCGAAACCCAGGTCGCCGCCGGAAGCCAGGTCGCCGCTGAAGCTCTGAAGGCCGTGCCGCCGCCGCTGGAAGGCCGTCACCAGGGCCTCAGCACAGACGGAGACGGTGACGGGGGACACGACAGGAAAAGTCGCTTCCCCCCGAAGGGAGAGACTAAAACCCCGTTTCTCCCACCCTCCCCCCCCCCCCCACACACACATACACAACCCAACAAACCAAAAATAAACGCCAAAAACAGGGACGAGGACAAAAATAAAATAAAAGACAGACGGACTGCAGGTGAGCTGCAGCTGCCAAGCAGCGCCGCCACTTCCGGATTCACCACCGTGCCACCCAGCCAACCCGATCTGCCAACCCACCTCACTGCGGCCCTTGCACTTTTTCACATTTTATCTGCACTTTCTCTCTATGTGTAACATCATATTCAACACCGTTCTCTTTGCACTCCCCGTTGTACTGTGATTGGCTTAATTGCCCCAAGTGTGGTGTGATTTGACTGACAGCAGGCACGGCATCATTTGGCACTGCATCTGGGTAGACAATTATAACGCTGTACCAGTATCAATACATCCTGCAATCCTTTCCTCTCTCCACCTGGTAACCCCTCGCAATGACAGAGCTCAGAGTGAAGTAGTGCTGTGGGAGTCTAGTATTGAACGCACACTCATAGGAAATGACTGAGTGTAATTAGATTTTCAATACTGGAGATATTGATCTGGAAGAGGATGTGCCTGTGGTTCACTTATTAGAGTCATAGAACGATACAGCGTGGAAACAGGCTCTTCGGCCCAACTTGCCCACACTGACCAACATATCCCAGCTACACCAGTCCCACCTGCCTGCCCACATCCCTCCAAGCATGTCCTATCCATGTACCTGTCTAATGGCCCTGTCCCACAGTGCGAGTTCATTCCAAGAGCTCTCCCGAGTTTTAAAAAAATCAAACCCGCGGTAAGCACGGAGAATGAACGTAGTGGGTACGTCGGAGCTCGGGGACGTCTCTTAACGGCTCGTAACGCTAACAGCAGGTACTCGGGAAGACTCGCTAACGGCAGGTAAGCTCGTGAAGACTCGTGAAGATTTTTCAACATGTTGAAAAATGTCCACGAGAGCCCCGAGTACCGACGAGCGGCCGTTACCGTAAATCTCCGAGTTCGAATCAGGGCAAACTCGGGAGAGCTCTTGGAATGAACTCGTACCGTGGGACAGAGGTTTGACTGTTTCTTAAATGTTGGGATAGTCCCAGCCTCAACTACCTCCTCTGGCAGCTCGTTCAATACACCCACCACCCTTGGCGTGAAAAAGCCACCCTTCAGATTCCTATTAACTCTTTTCCCCTTCACCTTAAACCTATGTCCTCTGGTTCTCTGCCAATGGATTTTAGGGAATTTGTGCGGAAGCACCAGTTGTATCTCTCTAGTGTTTGGGGGGAGTCCCTGTGTCAGAACGATACAACCATCTGGAGACCAGTGATTCCAGCTACACACATGCATGGGACCAGCTCCGAGATCTTGATCTTCAGACAGCCCAAGTCCATCCTTACCCACTGAAGGCATTGGATAGAGCGGATGTGGGGCGGATGTTTCCACAAGTGGGAGAGTCTAGGGCCCAGTGGACAGAGCTTCAGAATAAAAGGACATATCTTTAGAATGGAGATGAGGAAGGATTTTGTCAGCAAGAGAGTGGTGAATCCGTGGAATCTGTGGAAGGCCAAATCATTGGGCATTTTTAAAGCGGAAACCAATAGGTTCTTGATTAGTAAGGGCATCAGAAAATACGGGGGAAAGGCAGGAGAATAGCGTTGAGAGGGGAAAACAGATTAGCCGTGATCGAATGGCGGAGTAGACTTGATGGGTGCAATGGCCCAACTCTGCTCCTCTGCCTTATGGTCTTATGGTAAGTTCTCTCATTAATGTTGCTTTTATTGACATGTGGCTCCTACTAAAGGGTCAAGTATTCATAAGCTCATGTTCTTAAGTTCCAGGAGCAGAATTAGGCCATTCGGCCCATCAAGTCCAGCCACCATTCAATCATGGCTGATCTATCTTTCCCTCTCAACCCCATTCCACCTGCCTTCTCCCCATAACCCCTGACATGCGTACTAATCAAGAATCTGTGTCTCTGCCTTAAAATATATGCACTGACTTGGTCTCCACAGCCTTCTGCGGCAATGAAAGAGACAACTCTGGCAGCTACTTCAGCCCACCTTGCCCATGCTGCCATTTTTGGCCAACACACCAATCGCATTTGCCCACATTGGGACCCCACCTCCCCGTCCTGATTATTTAGTGCCTGTCTAAATGCCTCTTAAATAATGCGATTGCATTCAACGTCCACCAGGCAGCACAACGCCAGCGACTTGGGTTCGATCCTGACTACAGGTGTTGTCTGTACAGAGTTTGTACATTCTTCAAGTGACCTGCGTGGGTTTTCAATGGGTGCTCCGGTTTCCTCCCACATTCCAAAGACCTACAGGTTGGTGGTTAATTGACTGCTGAAAATTGGCCCTAGTGTGTGGGATAGAACTGGTCTAGGAGTTGATGGTCGGCATGGGCTCAGAGGGCCAAAGTGACCCCGTTTCCATCTCTAAATGATACAAAACTAAACAAAACTAAACTATAGAGAAACAAGGAAATGCAGGTGCTAATTTACACCAAAAAAAAACATGAAGTGCTGGAGGAACTCAATGGGTCAGGCAACAAAATTGGGTCAGGCAACTACAGTGGACAGCTTGTTGGAGGTGAGTTATGCCCCTGTCCCACTTAGGAAAGCTGAACAGAAACCTCTGGAGACTTTGCGCCCCACCCAATGTTTCCGTGCGGTTCCCGGAGACCACTTTCGACCATTAGGGAGACTGACAAAAACCTCTGGGAACCTCCGGGAACCGCACAGAAACCTTGGGTGGGGCACAAAGCCTCCAGAGGTTTCCGTTCAGGTTTGCTAAGTGGGACAGGGGCAGAAGGAGTTGGCCAGAACCACAAGGACAGTCCACTGCCGTTCCCAACCTGAGCACCAGAGGGAGCACCAGCTCCATTCTTCATCGCGCCCCAGGTCCCACCCTGAGAATGAACTAGAATGCAGGAATGTCAGATTAACCCAAGGCTGTGAGGGGTAACCAGGTGATTCACAGCAGGTAGCCGCCAGGGACAGGGCGAGGGCACTCACAACTAGCACAGGGACATATTTGAAATGATCATTTGAAAGTCGCAAAGTTCCAAAGGCAAAAGTTTAGGAGGACAACAATCCAGAATATACAGTGGAAGCTATCACAGTGTGTCTGAGACTAGAAAAAATATATAGAAGGGGGGCGGGGAGAGAGAGAGAGAGAGAGGGGCAATTATAGAGGGGGAGAGAGAGAGAGAGAGAGGGGCAATTATAGTGGGGGAGAGAGAGAGAGAGAGAGAGAGAAGGGGACAATTATAGAGGGGGAGAGAGACACAGGGGAGAGACAGACAGACAGACAGACAGACAGACAGACAGACACACTGAAAGAAAATGTAGCCAGTGAGTGAGAAAGGTAGTGAATAAAAAGATTCACGGGGGGAGAGAAAAGTTGCCCGAAGAGTCGTGGGGGAAAGACCCAGAAAAGATAGTGAATGTGAATCAAACGAAAGGGCAGATAGAGGGGGTGGGCGGATATTCAGTGGGAACAGGAGATGGGGTGGGGGAGAGAGGGGGCAATGCAACACAACTGAAGGGAGCCACTTACTTTGAGCCCATGAGATGGAGGCCAGAGCCAGGAGAATGAGCAGCTTCATGTTGCGGGAGATACCAGTGGCAGCGTGTGAGGGATCTGAGCGGAGGCACTGCCTGTCACTACGGAGGATCCACGGAGACAATGTGAGGAGTCTCAGCCCCAGCCAGGGCTTTGCTTCGGTGGCCACAGCCAATCAAGCATGCAATGAACAGGCCGAGCAGGTTCGACCAGAATCATTCGCTGGTCCTTCCCTCACGAGGTTATTTCCAGTGAGGTTCCACACCCAGCCCCCAGGCCCACAGGCAAACAACAGACAATAGGTGCAGGAGGAGGCCATTCGGCCCTTCGAGCCCAGCACCGCCATTCAATGTGACCATGGCTGATCATCCACAATCAGAACCCCAAACCTGCCCACCGGAAGAACAAGTCGTAGAGGGGTTGTGTCCAAGTGGTCACACCCATTCGGCCCATCGAGTTCATACTTGCCCATTGCAGAACTAACTTCTCCCCCCCCCCCCCCAAACACCAGTTGACATAGAGACATAGAAAATAGGTGCAGGAGGAGGCCATTCGGCCCTTCGAGCTAGCACCATGGGCGGCACTGGATATAAAACACCGAGGAGCCTGGGATTCGAGATGGCCAGAGTCGGAGCTCCGACCAGCGCGGCCTGAGGTCCCCGGGGAGGAAGCGGCCGCTCCAGACATTCCAAGCCGCTGAGGACTGTTCACCCGACGCCGGAGCTCCATCTTCCCGGTAACAGGGCCTGTAAACATCGGGCTGGCCGCGGAGGCCACAAATAGGCCCTGACCTCGGGTGGTCACAGAGGAAGAGGACTGGACTTTCTGATGCCTTTCCCCACAGTGGAAATGTTTGATTCTGCTGTGGGGGGGACGTTCATGTTGAATTCTATAATGTGTTGTGTCATTTTTCTTTATTTTAATTTTTCTATGGATGTACGGAAACTTAATTATTTCTTCTAGATTTGGTGAATGTCGCCAAAGCCGTTCTATCTTTCCTGAGGTGTGCCACCCTGACCCGACCACAGCGGTCCACTTGTGGCTGGCGATGCTGTTACAGGACGTTACGGAGTTACGGACGGGACATCCTTGTTCTCTGCTCACTGAGGCCCACGGTTCGGCATTCTGCTCTCATTGCCGTCTCAACTCACCATCCCACTGCTGAGCCATGCACGGGCACACCCAGATCTCACTGTTTATTTTCCCTTTCAGACTTGTCCTCCTGCCATCTACAATCTCCTGCCCGAAACAATGTCACACCTCCCAGTCTCCAGCGTAAAATCACTTCTACCACCGGGCTGTCTAATGCCACATCAATGTCTCTCAACGCACTGCACGTCACGAGGAAATAAAATAGGTGACGTTTCGGGTCGAGATCCTTGTTGTTTAAGATAGATCTGCAGATGAAGGTTTAAATCGAAGGTAGACACAAAATGCTGGAGTAACTCAGCGGGTGAGGCAGCATCTCAGGAGAGAAGGAATGGGCAACGTTTCGGGTCGAGACCCTTCTTCAGTCTGAGGAAGGGGCTCGACATGAAACGTCGCCCATTCCTTCTCTCCTTTTTGTTTACATTAGTTTAGTTTAGAGGTACAGCGCAGAAACAGGCCCCACGGCCCACCGAATCCGCGCCGGCCAGCGCTCCCCGTACTCTAGCACTATCCTACACACACCAGGAACAACTTACAATTAAACCAAGCCAACTAACTTGCAACCCTGCACGTCTTTGGAGTGTGGGAGGAAACCAGAGATCCCGGAGAAAACCCACGCAGGTCACGGGGAGAACATGCAAACTCCGTACAGACAGCGCCCGTGGTCAGGATCGAACCCGGGTCTCTGGCGCTGTGAGGCAGCAACTCTACCGCTGCGCCACTGTGCCGACCCACATCTATCATGTTTGACCATTCTTCAGTCTCAAATCGAAATATCACCCTATCCCTTTTCTAAAAGGATGCTGCCTGACCTGCTGGGCTCGCTGGGTTCCTCCAGCATTTTGGGTCTATCTTCATTGTAAAACTGCATCTGCAGTTCCTTCCTACACAAGGAAATAGAGGCAGGAATAGGCCATTCAGCCCTTATAGCGTGACCCTGAATTGAATACTATCAATAGTTCCAGGTATCGACAACATGTCTCTCTTTTGTGTCCTCTGCAAATATACAAGCTGTGCCCCATTCCTTAGTCAATGGATGGTCAAGACATTTGCGTGAGGAATGTGTTGGTAGCATCACCACATACGCCCACCTCACCACCCCTGGGGAACTCTGCTCTTCACCTTCCTCCAGCCCAACAAACAACCTCCCACAAAGTACTGGAGTAAAGGGGCTGTCCCACTGTACGAGGTAATTCAAGAGCTCTCCCGAGTTAAGTAGTAAGTGCGTAGAATGTACGTAGCGGGTACGTCGGAGCTCGTGGACGTCCCGTAGCGGCTCGTAACGCTAACGGCAGGTAAGCGGGAAAATGAATCCCTGTTCCCATTCCCCTTTAGTTTCCTTCTACTTCAACTCTCTCCCAATGTTCGTTCTTCTCCGGAGAGTGACGTAAATCCTCACGATGATGGTCATTCCTGTAAACCATGGATCAAATCCCAGTGGCCCTCGCACTAGTGCTCACTAGTCCCAGCTACAACAAAGTATTCAAGCGTCAGATTCTTCAACTTCCTTTGTCATGCTGCCACTCCTGGTCCGGTGACGTCAAGAATGAGGTTATTGCAACAAACAACATTCCTGGCATTACTCCCTCCCTCCCTCCCTCCCTCCCTCCCTCCCTCCCTCCCTCTCTCCCTCCCTCCCTCCCTCTCTCCCTCCCTCTCTCCCTCTCTCCCTCTCTCCACTCTCGCAGGCAATGGCTGTACATTCGGAGCTGACATCATTCGGCTTGCAGCTGCATGTCCACTCCTGGTCTGTGAAACGCCTCCCACTCCAGGTCTGTCTGACTCACTCACACTCCCTGTCCGTGAGTCCCGCTCTCCACTCCTGGTCAGCGAATCTTGCTCCCACTCCTGCTCCCCACTCCCACCGCTGATCGCTGAGCCCCACTGCCACTCCAGGTCTGTCTGACTCACTCTCACTCCCTGTCCGTGAGTCCCGCTCTCCACTCCTGGTCAGCGAATCTTGCTCCCACTCCTGCTCCCCACTCCCACCGCTGATCGCTGAGCCCCACTGCCACTCCAGGTCTGTCTGACTCACTCTCACTCCCTGTCCACGAGTCCCACCACCCTCACTCCTGTTTGTGAAACTCATTCTCACTCCTGGCCAGTCCGACACGCTCCCTGATCTGACCTCTGAATCTTGTTTGGCAGACCACTCCAGATTCTGCCCGGCGCCCCTGTGCTCACGCCCGGTCCACGAAGCTCATTCTCACTCCGTGTCTGCCTGACAAGTCCCACTCCAGGTGTCCGAGTGCTGCTCCCACTCTCGATCCTGGTCCCACTCCAGGTGTCCGAGCGCGGCTCCCACTCTCAATCCTGGTCCCACTCCGGGTTAGTGAGTCCCCTCCTGCTCACAAAGAAGGCTTTTTGATATCATTGACCATAAGGATTTTTGAAGGGTCTCAACCCGAAACGTTATCCATTCCTTCCCTCCAGAGATCCTGCCTGTCCCGCCGAGTTACTCCAGCACTTTGTGTCCATCTTCGATTTAAACCAGCATCTGCACTTCCTTCCTACATAGGCGTTTTGATCCAGTCGGTTCCAGTCAGCCTTGTTTTGCCGCTATCCAGTCAGCAGAAAGACTATACATGATTGCAGTCAAGCCATTCACCCTGAGTTACAAAATATGGGTTATATACGGGTGCTGCCTTCCCCCTTCCCAAGGCCTGGTATCAAAAGCTATGGGCAGGAGCAACTCAGCGGGTCAGGCAGCATCTATGGAGCAGATTGGACAGATGACGCTGGGACATATTTGGAGACGGACGGATGTCAAGTGCTGTCATCAACTCGGTGAAAGGCGCGCTTTGGTCTGTCTGAAACTCATCGAATGAGATGACCGTCAGGAATCAGGAACTTTCTGCAGAAACACCTTCCCACACACTCATCTCACCCCTGCCACCGGGAGAAGGTACAGGAGCCTGCAGACTGTAACGTCCAGGTTCAGGGACAGCTGCTTCCCTACAGCCATCAGGCTATTAAACACCACAGCCTCAAATACGCTCTGATCTGCAACAGACTATTAGTATGATTGCACTATTAATGTTTGTTTTTTGAGTATGTGTGTATGTGTATATACATATAAACATATATGTGTGTGTGGGGGGGGGGGTGGGAGATTGCAACCGTCACGTGGTCCACCCTGTTTCGACGAATGCAATCAACCTGACTGCACAAACAGAAGATCAAACAGAACGAGCTGGAGAAACTCAGCGGGTGCAGCAGCATCTGAGGAGCGAAGGAGATAGGCGACGTTTCGGGCCGAAACCGAAGGAAATAGGCACAAAGACAGACACAAAGTGCTGGAGTAACTCAGCGGGTCAGGCAGCATCTGTGGAGAAATAGAACACGTGACTCTTCTAGTCCGCACCTTTCTTCACACTCTAATGGGTCTGTCCCACTTGGGCAATATTTTGGGCAACTACAGGCAAGTTGCCGCAAAATTTCCAACATGTTGAAAAATTTGGGGCAACAATGGCGACCATTTTAGTTGTCGTATGTTGGCGTAGGTTGTCGCCAGGTGTCTATTAAAACTAGTACCTGGCAGTCTCCTAAAGAGTTGCCTAAGTGGGACATGCCCTTAAGTCTTAGCAAGCGTTCTGACACAAAACGCCACCTATCCCCTGAGTATCACCCGTTGAGTTACTCCAGCACCTTGTATATGTCTTTGGTATAAACCAGCATCTGCAGTTCTTTGCTTCTACAGAAGAAAGACACAAAGTGCTGGAGTAACCCAGCGGGTCTGGGGTAAAAGGAGGGATGATGTTTCGGGTCGGGACCCTTCTACATTTCCACATTTAGCCTCCATGACCCTTGCGGTTCGCACTCCGTGCGGCTGCACCAGGCTGTGGCAGCCCCTTAGTTTTGCCGAAGGTAGACACTAAATGCTGGAGTAACGTCGCCTATCGCCTTCGCTCCCTAGATGTAATCAGGATCCTTAGATGCTGCTGCACCCGCTGAGTTTCTCCAGCTTTTTGTGCAACCCTCGATTCTCCAGCATCTGCAGTTCCTTCTTTAACATCAAACAGAACAAGTTGTCGTAGAACTTTAGGCCGTGCACGCCACACGCAAGAAGAAGCAGAACGTACATGTGCGTGTACTTGTGAGGATGTGTATATATACACACTGAACTTTTTTCTCTCTCTCTCTCTCGTTTATCATATTGTTTACAGTGGACTGTGTTTACATATTGTGTTGTGCTGCTGCAAGTATGAATTTCATTGTTCTGTCTGGGACGTTTATTTATTTATTTATTTGTTTGTTTTTAATTTCAAAATAGACTTTATCCGGGTAATAAATATACAAGACATGAAACGTGCGAAAAATGCATCCGACCTTTCCGGAGGCCATACAAATTGCTCAATACATGCTATGTACATTGCTCAAATTTCACGAATCTGTCCCCCACCCTTGCCACTCATGCGGCCCCTTGGAGAGGTGGGATCCCTTCCCTTATTTCGAGGGAACATTTGACAATAAAGCACTCTCGACTTGCCCTGTTGAGCCCCTCCTGCACTTTGCTGGTTAAACCGGGTGTTGGTCCCAGGCAGGAGGAAGGAGGTCAGGTTACAGAGTGGGGTGGGGAGGGAGGGAGGGAGCGACCAAGGTGTGTAAGGGAGAGGAGTGGAGAGGGCAGGAGTGAGCCTGGGGGGGGGGGTGGGAGAGGCCTGGGGAGGGGGGGTGTCAGGCAGAGCTGCGATAAGCAATGTTTACAGCAGTTGCCTGTCGCATTCCAGTGCAGGGCGTAACCTGGTGGAGACACGTGGGTCGGTGGCAGACATCCCGCCCCACGTCAGTCAGGCAAGAGGCAGAAACTGGGGAACGGGTCGGGTGGCATTCCTCTCTCAGCCAAACAAAGTGCCTCCACCCGAAACGCCCCCCATTCCTTCTCTCCAGAGACGCTGCCTGTCCCGCTGAGTTACTCCAGCATTTTGCATTTTGGGAAGAAGTAGGAAGCACAGTCCAAAGAGTTGTAGAGTTGGGGATTCCTGCTCCTCGAGTTGTGTCGGTGATGGTGACCCCTGACCCCTGAACCCTGAACCCTTCTTCAGACTGAGAAGGCCAGAACGCAACAGGTGGCGTCAGGAAGGGTGGAGCCCACAATGGGCCATTGTTGGCTGGAGAAGATGTGCTAACAAGAGGGATACAAGAATGGGAACAGTGGGACTGGTCGGACAACTGGGGTGGGGGAGGGGAAATGCAGGAGTTACTTGAAATTAGAGAAGTCAACATTCGTGCCACTTAACCACATAACCATATAACAATTACAGCACGGAAACAGGCCTTCTCGGCCCTTCCAGTCCGTGCCGACCATTTATTTTCCCCTAGTCCCATCTACCTGCACTCAGACCATATCCCTCCATTCCTTTCCCGTCCATGTACCTATCCACTTTACTTTTAAATGTTAAAATCGATCCTGCCTCCACCACTTCTGCAGGAAGATCATTTCACACAGCCACCACTCTCTGAGTAAAGAGGTTCCCCCTCATATTACCCCTAAACTTCTGTCCCTTAATTCTCATGTCATGCCCTCTTGTTTGAATCTCAATGGGAAAAGCTTATCCACGTCAACTCTGTCTATCCCTTTCATCATTTTAAAGACCTCAATCAAGTCCCCCCTTAACCTTCTGCGCTCCAAAGAATAAAGGCCTAACTTGTTCAACCTTTCTCTGTAACTTAGTTGCTGGAACCCAGGCAACATTCTAGTAAATCTCCTCTGTACTCTCTCTATTTTGTTGACATCCTTCCTATAATTAGGCGACCAAAATTGTACACCATACTCCAGAATTGGTCTCACCAATGCCTTCTACAATTTTAACATTATTTCCCTGCTCCTATATTCAATGCTCTGATTTATAAAGGCCAGCACACCAAAAGCTTTTTTTACCACCCTATCTACATGCGATTCCACCTTCAGGGAACTATGCACAGTTATTCCTAGATCCATCTGTTCCACAGCATTCCTCAATTCCCTACCATACTTGATCTCATCAATGTACAGGAGACCAGGTCAGCAACACCGGACACAGTGGATGAGGTTACAGGGGGTGCACGTGAACCTCTGCCTCACCTGGAAGGGCTGCTAGGCTCCCTAGATGGGGGTGAGGGAGGAGGTACAGGGGACAGGTTGGCCATTGCAAACTGCCCCTTGTGTGTAAGTAATGGAATCTGGAGGGGAGCTGGGTTCATGCTCACTGCAGTTCTGTGGGACCACAAACTGCGATGAAAAAAATCACTGATACTGGTCTTCAACTTGAAACATTAACTCTGCTTCGCTTCCTACGGATGCTGCCTGACCTACTGGGTATTTCCAGCATTTGACCTTTTTATTTCAGATTT
Organism: Raja brachyura; assembly: GCA_963514005.1. Next base: position 33,359,576 of record OY740806.1, on the reverse strand, counting down.
CCAGCATCTATAATTATTTTTTGTGTGATTCCAGTATACACAATGAGTTTAGATTATTGTCACGTGTACAGTGAAAAGCTTTTGTGGTGTGTTAACCAGTCAGCGGAAAGACAATGGGTCTGATGAAGGGTCTAGACTCAAAACATCACCCATTCCTTGTCTCCAGAGATGCTGCCTGACCCGCTGAGTTACTCCAGCATTTCGTGTCCATCTTCTGTGCAAACCAGCATCTGCAGTTCCTCCATGCACAAGACATGGTTACATTCGAGATATCCACTGCGTACAGATACATGATAAAGGGAATAACATGAATAAGGTTTAGTGCTAGATAATGATAAATTGCTATTGAGGGAGTGCAGCGTAGGTTTACAAGGTTAATTCCCGGGATGGCGGGACTGTCACATGTTGAGAGAATGGAGCAGCTGGGCTTGTACACTCTGGAGTTTAGAAGGATGAGAGGGGATCTCATTGAAACATATAAGATTGTTAAGAGCTTGGACACGCTTGAGGCAGGAAACATGTTCCCAATGTTGGGGGAGTCCAGAACCAGGGGCCACAGTTTAAGAATAAGGAGTAAGCCATTTAGAACGGAGATGAGGAAACACTTTTTCTCACAGAGAGTGGTGAGTCTGTGGAATTCTCTGCCTCAGAGGGCGGTGGAGGCAGGTTCTCTGGATGCTTTCAAGAGAGAGTTAGATAGGGCTCTTAAAAATAGCAGAGTCAGGGGATATGGGGAGAAGGCAGGAACGGGGTACTGATTGGGGATGATCAGCCATGATCACATTGAATGGCGGTGCTGGCTTCGAATTTTGTTACGCCTCCCGAATGCAGGTATTTCAGAGCCACGTAACATAGTCAAAAACCAGGTTAAAGTTCAAGAAAATAGTCTTTAATTTAGTTAAGAGAAGACAAAAACCCAAACCTGATTTAAACAACACAGTCAGGGACAAGAATAGACTAACAAACAAATATAACAGTGCTCCAGCCAGCCTCGCAATGGACCGTCAAACTAGAGTCTCTAACCTGCCTAAATGGAGATAACCCTGAAACAAAATATGCGAAAACCCTCAGGTCAGCCCTTATCCATCCCAATTCAATATTAAATGACAATTATAGGTAACAATACACAAGGTTCTATGGCCGAACAGCCTACTCCAGCACCTATTGTCTATTGTCTATTATAGCCAGTGAAGTCCAAGGGTCTACAATGAAGTAGATAGTAGCTCAGGACTGCTCCCTATGTGTGGGTAGGATTATTCGCAAAGCACATGACAAGTACATTTCGTTGCACTGAAAAGTGCGATGACAATAACATTGAATCTGAAACTGAATCTGAATCTGAAGTTGCAGTTCAGTGGCTTTTGTGTATAACCTATATCTGCAGGTCTTTGTTTGGACATGGTGGCTGTGATTTAATGGGGAGATGCTCAAGGCCATGCAGAACCAGTCCAACTGCAACAGCCAGCGCAAGTATCTCTTTAAATCCTTAAAGAAGGGACTGCAGATGCTGGAGAATCGAGGGTACACAAAAGGCTGGAGAAACTCGGCAAGTGCAGCAGCATCTAGGGAGCGAAGAAGATAGGCGACGTTTCGGGCCGAAACCCAAGGGTTTCGGCCCGAAACGTCGCCTATCTCCTTCAGTTTCGGCCCGAAACGTTGCCTATCTCCTTCGCTCCCTAGATGCTGCTGCACCCGCTGAGTTTCTCCAGCCTTTTGTGCACCCCCTGTCTCTTTAAATCTGTGTTGCTGGTTTTGTGATTGCAGTCTCAGTTGTTGAACAGCAGGTGGCAGTGTCTGACCTGCCTGGCATTGTTCATTGTGCAGACCCGAGAACTGCTGGGAACTGGAGAAAATAACAAACTGCTGGAGGAACCCAGAGGGTCGGGCAGTAGGGCAGTAGTCTGTGTGTGTGTGTGTGGGGGGGGGGGGGGGGGGGGAGGTCGATGCTTCAGCAGAAACCCTGCGTCAGGTCTTCACTGCTCACTTCTCACATAAGATCAACAACTGTTGATCACCAGCCCCTATAGTGCAACTCTGTGACATTTCACAAAAATTCCTTTCCAATTAAGATGTTTTTAGTTGTTCTCTTTCCCAGAAGATAACGACAGACGTATACCGGCCACATTTTATGAGAATGCACTACTTGCATTTACGCAGTGATTTCAACATCTTGCATTGTGGCATTAAAAAGAAAGCTGGAGTGACTCAGCGGGACAGGCAGCATCTCTGGAGAGAAGCCACCAGTGACGTTTCGGGTCCAGACCCTTCCTTCTTCAGACTGAGAGTCAGGGGAACGGGAGCCAGGAGATATAGACGGCAGACACATGGGACAAATGAACGATGGATATGCGAGAAAGCAAAGGTGATCAAGGAAAGGCCAAGCCCACAATGGTTCATTGTTGGCTGTGGTAGACGATAATGAGTTTTACGGACTGTCTTTATAGGAATTTATAGGAATCGCTGCCTGAAAAAGGCAGCAAAGATTGAAACATTGAATCAGCCATGATCACAATGAATGGCAGTGCTGGCTCGAAGGGCCGAATGGCCTCCTCCTCCACCTATTTCCTATCTATTTATAAGCCAAAGGAATAATAAGATCTCAAGCTGGGTGTTGTCTCCACAGAGCCCCCAACTCCTTCCTATTCCCACACAGACCTTTCTGTCCTCAGTCTCCTCCATTGCCACAGTGAGGCTAAACGCAAACTGGAGGAACAGCGTCTCATATTTCGCTTGGGCAGCTTACAGCCCAGTGGTATGAATATTGATTTCCCTCACTTCAGGTAGCCCTCTCTCTCTTATTTAATTCTTATTTAAGAATAAGGAGTAAGCCATTTAGAACGGTGACGAGGAAACACTTTTTCTCACAGACAGTGGTGAGTCTGTGGAATTCTCTGCCTCAGAGGGCGGTGGAGGCCGGTTCTCTGGATGCTTTCAGGAGAGAGCTAGATAGGGCTCTTAAAGATAGCGGAGTCAGTGGATATGGGGAGAAGGCAGGAACGGGGTACTGATTGGGGATGATCAGCCATGATCACATTGAATGGCGGTGCTGGCTCGAAGGGCCGAATGGTCTACTCCTGCACTTAGTGTCTATTGTTTCTCTATCCCCTCCCCCCCCATACACACACACACACACACACACACACACACACACAAAGCCTCTCATTTTCACACCACAAACAGCTTACAATGGCCTGTTTCCTTTATCATCGTTACTTTTTTGCATATCTTTCATTCATTGTTCTTTATCTCTCCACATCACCATCTATATCTCTCCTTTCACCTTATCCCTAACCAGTCTGAGGAAGGGTCTCGACCCGAAACGTCACCCATTCCTTGTCTCCGGAGATGCGGCCTGTCCCGCTGAGTAACTCCGAGTCAAGTCAAGTTTTATTCGTCACTTGCTCATCACCTCTTCAACCCTCACCCTGAACACCGGCGTTCCACAGGGCTGTGTGCTGAGCCCCCTCCTCTACTCCCTCTTCACCTATGACTGCACACCTGTACATGGTACTAACACCATCATCAAGTATGCAGATGATACAACGGTGATTGGCCTCATCAGCAACAACGATGAGTCGGCCTACAGGGAGGAGGTCCAGCACTTAGCAGCATGGTGCGCTGACAACAACCTGGCCCTTAACTCCAAGAAGACCAAGGAGCTCATTGTAGACTTCAGGAAGTCCAGGGGCGGCACGCACACCCCCATCCACATTAACGGTACGGAGGTGGAACGTGTTTCTAGCTTCAAGTTCCTGGGAGTCAACCTCTCCGACGACCTCTCTTGGACCCACAATACCTCAACTCTGATCAAGAAGGCTCACCAGTGTCTCTTCTTCCTGAGGAGACTGAAGAAGGTCCATCTGTCTCCTCAGATCCTGGTGAACTTCTACCGCTGCACCATCGAGAGCATCCTTACCAACTGCATCACAGTTTGGTATGGCGACTGCTCTGTCTCCGACCGGAAGGCATTGCAGAGGGTGGTGAAAATTGCCCAACGCATCACCGGTTCCTCGCTCCCCTCCATTGAGTCTGTCCAAAGCAAGCGTTGTCTGCGGAGGGCGCTCAGCATCGCCAAGGACCTCTCTCACCCCAACCATGGACTGTTTACCCTCCTACCATCCGGGAGGCGCTACAGGTCTCTCCGTTGCTGAACCAGCAGGTCCAGGAACAGCTTCTTTCCGGCGGCTGTCACGCTACTCAACAACGTACCTCGGTGACAGCCAATCACCCCCCCCCCCCCGGACACTTATTGTTATTTATTCAAATCATTTGCTGTGTCGCTCTTCCAGGGAGATGCTAAATGCATTTTGTTGTCTCTGTACTGTACACTGACAATGACAATTAAAATTGAATCTGAATCTGAATCTGAAGTGCAATTTGCCAGCGGCGGTATGATGAAAAAAAACCACACAAACACGATAAAAATGTGACACAAACATCCACCGCAACATTCACCACAGTGGTGGAAGGCACAAAGTTTGGTCAGTCCTCCTCGGGACCACAACCAGCTTTTTGTGTCTATCTTCTGACAATAGACCAGTACATGTGACAATACTTCCGCAGCGCCAATAGCAAACACACCCTCTCGCTGCTCCCTGAGATGGGATGAAGAGGGACCTTGAGTTCAACATGAGTCTGCTGCTCAGTATCACCACCTAGTGTTACCATCTAAGGCATGCAGCTTGAAGTTATTTTGGACATTTAGACATTAGAGAAAAATAGGGAAACAGGCCCTTCGGCCCATCGAGTCCGTGCCGACCCCGTCCACGACACTATCCTACACACTCGGGGGAATTTACAATATTACCTACAAATCCTGCGCGTCTTTGGCCTGTGGGAGGAAACCATAGCACCTGGAGAAAACCCACTCGGTCACAGGGAAAACGTACAAACTCCGTACAGACAGCACCCGTGGTCAGGATCGAACCCGTGTCTCTGACATTGCGAGGCAGCAACTGTACCGCTGCGCCACCGGGCCACAATGATAATAAAAAAGCAACAATACAAAGAGAATCTGAAGACGGGTCTCGACCCGAAACGTCACCTATTCCTTTTCCTCCAGAGATGCTGCCTGTCCCGCCGAGCTACATCATCTTTTTGAGTATTTTGGGCAACATTAAAATCTAAACAAGGTGAGCCCCTGTTTGCAGCTGATGGGTGCAGATTCAAACTGCAGTTGGAGACTGATGAGAAACCTTTGGTATTGGAACCAAAATAGCCGGGAATAAAATCACTTAGGGCGGCAGAGTGGCACAGCGGTGGAGCTGCTGTCTTACAAATCTTGCAGCGCTGTCTGTACGGAGTTTGTACGTTCCCCCCGTGACCACATGGGTTTTCTCTGAGAACTTCGGTTTCCTCACACACTCCAAAGATGTACAGGCGTGTAGGTTCATTGGCTTGGTGTATGTGTCATTTGTCCCGCATGTGTGTAGGATTGTGTTATTGTGCAGGAATCGCTGGTCGGCGCGGACTCGGTGGGACAAAGGGCCTGTTTCCGCGCTGTAACTCGAATCTAATCTGAAAAAAGACAATAATTCTGCCTTTTCACAAATTTGCAATGTTACTGACAATAGACAACAGGTGCAGGAGTAGGCCATTCGGCCCTTTGAGCCAGCACCGCCATTCAATGTGATCATGGCTGATCATCCCCAATCAGTACCCCGTTCCTGCCTTCTCCCCACATCCCCTGACTCCGCTATCTTTAAGAGCCCTATCTAGCTCTCTCTTGAAAGCATCCAGAGAACCCGCCTCCACCGCCCTCTGAGGCAGAGAATTGGAGTGAAAGGGAGACCAGGAAAACAGTGCGGGTAACCATAGGATGCCCGATGTGTTTACTCAGCTGTGCCAGGCAGAGCAGGAGGCAGTGCGGGTCCGAAACGTCACCTATCCCTTTTCTCCAGAGATGCTGCCTGACCCGCTGAGTTATTCCAGCCTTTTGTGTCCGTCTTCAGTGTAAACCAGCATCTGCAGTTCCTTCCAACTCATTTTGTCCGCTCCACTGCGATATCTCCTCAAGGTAAGTCGACTTTGAAGACGTTCTCCTCCTCTCAGCAACACCCTCTCTGGCTGCTCCCCCTCCTGTTCTCCAGCTCCCTCACATACCTTTCATACATTTGTTCTCTGGCCCTTCCCATACCTCTTATTACCTTCTCCCCTGACGCCCAGTCTGAAGAAAGGTGTCGACCCGGAACGTCACCTATCCCTTGTCTCCAGAGATGCTGCCTGACCCGCTGAGTTACTCCAGCACTTTGTGTCTATCTGAGCTTTTGGGACATCTGAGGTTCTGATTAGTGCAGGAGACTGGGTTTAGGAGGGAGAGAGAGATCAGCCATGACCTGATGGGCCGAATGGCCTAATTCTACTCCTATTCCTTATGCCCTTATAACGCTGGCTTTGTCTGTTGTTGTTGGGATATCTCCAGTAGATGTGACTGAAGCTGGTTGTTACTAATTCAATCTGGCTCCGGCTTCGATTTTAACTCTCACACCCACTCCAATTGGTAAAGGCTTTTAAAGCTGGAAATAGTGACTCCTGCCTCCAGCTCCATACAGACTTAGGCTTGAAGATTGAGACTTGGATCATGAAGAGATTTGCAACAGAAACAAAGGCTAGCTTCAGCAACAGCAACCGTTCAATAGTAACATAGAGTCATTCCGCACTTCGGCCCATCAGGTCTGTGCTGACCCACTACCCATACACACAAATCCCACAATAATCCTGTTATTTGATTAACATACATAGAGCATAGAACTGTACAACACTGTCTGTGGAATTCTCTGCCTCAGAGGGCAGTGGAGGCCAGTTCTCTGGATGCTTTCAAGAGAGAGCTAGATAGGGCTCTTAAAAATAGCGGAGTCATGGGGATATGGGGAGAAGGCAGGAACGGGGTACTGATTGGGGATGATCAGCTATGGTCACATTGAATGGCGGTGCTGGCTCGAAGGGCCGAATGGCCTACTCCTGCACCTATTGTCTATTGTAACACAAGAACAGGCCATTCAGCCCACAGGCTTTGTGCCAACCGTGATGCCAAGACCAATTCTCACCTACCAGCACATAATCCATATCCATCCATTCTCCGCATATTCAAATACCTGTCCAAAAATCTTAAAGCCCACTGTCATATCCGCCTTCCCAGCCGTTGTGACGCTCCACTTAGGTCAGCCATCGTCCTCCGCCTGTTCCACCGTTGAGGTCTTGGTTGGATTGATCTTTGTCAGAGACCTCCCCCTCGACCTTACCGCCATGGGTGGCCCTACCAGGAGCATCGCTCCAGACGACATCGCTCTCAGGATCTCCGGACCACACAAGCTTCTCCACCACGACAAGGTGACAATCCACGGAGATGGAAGTACCTCTTTAGCCTGAGGGTGGTGAATCTGTGGACTTCATTGCCACAGAAAGCTGTGGAGGCCAAATCAATGGATATTTTAAACGCATAAATCGAAAGATTATTGATTAGTAAAGGTGTCAGGGGTTATGGGGAGGAGGCAGGAGAATGGGGTTAGGAGAGGGAGATAGATCAGCCAGTAGACTTGATGGGCCAAATGGCCCAATTCAGCTGCTATCATTTATGAACCTATGAACAATGCCTGTGAGAATTAACGCCTTTGTGAGCCAGCGTGCCAGAATTAACAGCGATAAAGAAGTGGTGACATGTGGTGTGTGATTTCTCAAGAAGCCTTGCGATAAGGTGGTCGAAATGTGTGGTGAAGGAACTGCAGACGCTGGTTTAAACTGAAGATAGACACAAGGTGCTGGAGTAACTCAGCGGGACAGGCAGCATCTCTGGAGAAGATAGACACAAGGTGCTGGAGTAACTCAGCGGGACAGGCAGCATCTCTGGAGAGAATGAATGGGTGACGTTTTGTGTCGAGACCCATCTTCAGACTGAGAGCCCGGTTCTGTATCTATCTTCGGAAGGGGGATAGGAAGTTTATCTACCGTCAGTCAGTGTGGGGGGGGGGGTACATGGCGGATCCCCGGCAATCACCGGCTGCCGACAGACAGGTTGCCTCTCGGCACACGAAGGGGAATGTGATGGGATTTTAGAAAGTGCTGTGACCTGTCAGACTGCTCGCTTTCCACCGAGGAGCCTACGCTTGATGGTTGCCACGGAAACCGGCGGTTCCCAAGCAACCGCTCCATCGCCGTGGCTGGAGCTCGCCCTCTGCATCTAATTAAAGTGCCGCAGTGCCTGATTACTCCATTCAAAAAAAAAACCCCTCTCCGAATTAAGCCACGTACTAATTCCTCCTCCGCCCATTTGTTTGGTAAATTCTGTGCATCAGGGTAAATATTTGGCTGGTAATTGTCGGCACCTCATTAGCGCTTGTGGCGAACCTGACACAGACTGGTGTGTGTAGCAATGGGGCAGTAAGTGGGGGCAATAGATTAGCTGTATCTAGTCAAGGAGGCGGGCAATAATAAAGACGCCAGCAATATTCCCGTCAACGGCTGTAATCATTCACTGAAATATATTTAATACTTTGTTTAACAATTCCCTCCCGCATCACTGCCGTGTACATTTGTCTCAGTGTCAGTCTTCGGTTTAGAAACATAGACAATAGGTGCAGGAGTAGGCCATTCAGCCCTTCAAGCCTGCACCGCCATTCAACATGATCATGGCTGATCATCCAATGCAGTATCCCATACCTGCCTTCTCTCCATACCCCCTGATGCCTTTAGCCACAAGGGCCACATCTAGCTCCCTCTTAAATATAGCCAATGAACTGGCCTCAACTACTTTCTGCGGCAGAGAATTCCACAGATTCACCACTCTCTGTGTGAAATAAATAAATCTCATCTCGATCCTAAAAGACTTCCCCCTTATCCTTAAACTGTGACCCCTTGTTCTGGACTTCCCCAACATCAGGAACAATCTTCCTGCATCTAGCCTGACCAACCCCTTAAAAATTTTGTAAGTCTCTATAAGATCCCCCTTCAATCTTCTAAATTCCAGCGAGTACAAGCCGAGCCTATCCAGTCTTTCTTCATATGAAAGTCCTGCCATCCCAGGAATCAGTCTGGTGAACCTTCTCTGTACTCCCTCTATGGCAAGAATGTCTTTCCTCAGATTAGGAGACCAAAACTGTACGCAATACTCCAGGTGTGGTCTCACCAAGGCCCTTTACAACTGCAGTAGAACCTCCCTGCTCCTATACTCAAATCCTTTTGCTTTGAATGCTAACATACCATTCGCTTTCTTCACTGCCTGCTGCACCTGCATGCCTACTTTCAATGACTGGTGTACCATGACACCCAGGTCTCATTGCATCTCCCCTTTTCCTAATCGGCCACCAGCGGCTGCAGTTCCTCCCCACATACAGTATTTGATCATATTGAATGGTGGTGCTGGCTCGAAGGGCTGAATGGCCTATTCCTGCACCTATTGTCTATTGTCTCAGTCTGAAGAAGGGTCTCGAGCCGAAACACCATCTATTCCTTCTCTCCGGAGATGCTGCCTGTCCCACTGCGTTACTCCAGAATTCTGTGTCTGTCTTCGGTTTAAACCAACATCTGCAGTTCCTCACCTACACGTTAGTGTCAAAGGAGGGTGTGTATCTTCAGCTCAGGAACACGTGAAGCTGAAAGATGATGAATTGTAAATCCGGAACCAGGGGCAACAGTTTAAGAATAAGGAGTAAAGGGCCTGTCCTACAAGCATGCAACTCCATGCGATGAGCGCGATCAAACTAGAAGCGGGGGCCGCGCGGAGGTCGGGTGATCCCCTGTACAGGGCCGTTCCCACCAGCATGCGCCTGCATGCGGCAAGCGCGACCAAACTGGCAGCGAGGGCCACGCGGAGGTCGGATGAGTGGCGCAACGCGGCGCAAGGTGAGGCGAACTTGGAGCGAAGTCTAAGGTATGTTCGCCAGGACAGAGAGGGACACACAGAGAGGGGCACAGAGACACACACAGAGAGGGCCACAGAGCCACACACACAGAGGGTCACGGAGGCACCTACAGAGAGGGTCACGGAGGCACGACGTCGAGGCGGTGTGTAATGCGTCGAGGCGACTGCGAGCCGACAAGCCGTTGCCGCGCAGAAGTTTTGAACATAGTCAGTTTTTCGGAGCCCCACGCGATGTCGGGACGAACTCCGCACAATTCCGCACGGCTCTGGCGATCGAAGTGGGACCGGCCCCACGACGCCGGACGGCTCAAGCGACCACGTTAGGTCGCGCTCATCGCATGGAGTTGCATGCTGGTGGGACAGGCCCTTAAGCCATTTAGAATGGAGACGAAGACACACTTTTTCTCACAGAGAGTGGTGAGTCTGTGGAATTCTCTGCCTCAGAGGGCGGTGGAGGCCAGTTCTCTGGATGCTTTCAAGAGAGAGCTAGATAGGGCTCTTAAAAATAGCGGAGTCAGGGGATATGGGGAGAAGGCAGAAACGGGGTACTGATTGGGGATGATCAGCCATGATCACATTGAATGGCGGTGCTGGCTCGAAGGGCCGAATGGCCTCTACTCCTGCACCTATTGTCTATTGTCCCCGTGACCGTGTGGGTTTTCTCCGGCTGCTCCGGTTTCCTCCCACATTTTAAAACGTGTCGGTTAATTGGCTTCGGTAAACGTCCCCTAGTGTGTAGAGTCGGTCAGAACCAACGAACGGGTGATTGTTGATCGGCACGGACTTGGTGGGCCGAAGGGCCTGATTCCATGCTGTATCTACCTCTAAAGTGGCAGAGGTGTGCAGGTTAATTGGCTTTGGTAAAAATTGTAAATTGTCCCCAGTGTGTAGGATACTGCTGGTGTCCTGGAAAAGAGGGGGTGGGGGGAGGGGGGAGTGGGGGGGGGGGATAACTGGAGGCGAGAATAGATCAGAAAAGAGCCAGCAAGAGATGACCTCAGGAAGGGTGGAGCCCACAATGGCCCATTGTTGGCTGGGGAAGGTGTGATAATAAGAGGGATGCAAGGAATCAAACAGTGGAACTGGTGGGACAACGAGAGTGGGGGAGGGTGGGAGAGAGCTGACAGAAGAGAATGCAGGAGTTACTTGAAATTAGAGAAATCAATCTTCACACTGCTGGGTTGTAATCTGCTATCTTTCTTCTCCCTGCCCCTCCCCCCCCGCCCCCCCCCCCCCCAACCCTGACCCGAAACATCACCTATCCAAGTTCTCCAGAGATGCTGTCTGACCCGCTGAATATAGACAAAAAAAGTTGGAATAACTCAGCGGGACAGGCAGCATCTCTGGCGAGAAGGAATGGGTGACGTTTTGGGTCGAGACCCTTTTTCAGACTGAGGATCAGGGGAGAGGGAAATGCAGAGATATGGAAGGGTAAGGTGTGAAAACAGGAAATCAAAGGGGATGCAGCTTAAAGAATGGGGGACGTTTTGGGTCGAGACCCTTCTTTCTTCACACTGATCTGAGATGCTGCCCGTCCCGCTGGGTTACCCCAGCTTTTTGTGTCTATCTTCGGTTTAAACCAGCATGGAGTGGGGGGGGGGGGGGGGGGGGGGGATCAAGGAAAGAGCGTTCACGTCTATCGCGGCCCTGTTTCCACCAATCTTTCCACCACCACCCACGAAAAGCACAAGACAGACACCGTTGTGCGCAGATGCTCTGGCTGAACAACTTCTAATCTTGTGCGTGTGGACTCAATAAGAAGACCAGCATGTGCAGTTCCTTCCTACACATTTCGCCTGTCCCGCTGAGTTATGCCCCTGTCCCACTTAGGAAACCTGGACGGAAACCTTTGGAGACTTTGCGCCCCACCCAAGGTTTCCGTGCGGTTCCTGGAGGTTCTTGTCCTCCGGCAACCACCTTCAACTAGCATCGCAAAATTACCGATTTTTAAAACGGAAACCAATTTCGACCATGAGCGAGACTGACAAAAACCTCCGGGACCCTCCGGGAACCGCACGGAAACCTTGGGTGGGGCGCAAAGTCTCCAGAGGTTTCCGTTCAGGTTTCCTAAGTGGGACTGGGGCATTACTCCAGCACTTTGTGTTTAAGAAGGAACTGCAGATGCTGGAAAAATCGACGGCAGACGAAAAATGCTGGAGAAACTCAGCGGGTGAGGCAGCATCTATAGATGCTGCCTCACCCGCTGAGTTTCTCCGGCATTTTTCGTCTACCAGCACTTTGTGTCCCAATGTGAATGGGTTTGTTGAGCAGTGTTTCACCAGCAGGGGGCACAACTGCTGTTGGTTTGGGCCGTGGACTGTGGACAGGACAACATCAGATATCTTGTTGAGAATGGTTCCAGAAATACTGGGGCAAAAGCAACAGAACAAATATTTATAAATACATCTGTGTGGACAGATTGTAAAAAAAAAAAAAAAACGGTGCAGGAATGTGGGAGAATCATCCTACCACAACCAGAGACCAAACTAGACAGAGTCTGGGAGTGCTGGAGTAACTCAGCGGGTCAGGCAGCATCTCTGGAGAAATGGGATGGGTGAATTTTTGAGTTGGGGCTGAAAGTAGGGGGTGGGGGAACCCTCTACTCGCTGTCTGAAGAAGGGTCCCGACCCAGATATTCACCCATCCTTTGTTCTACAGAGGGTTACACAAAAAGCTGGAGAAACTCAGCGGGTGCAGCAGCATCTAAGGAGCGAAGGAGATAGGCGACGTTTCGGGTCGAGACCCTTCGTTCTCCAGAGATGCTGCCTGACCTAGTCAAAATATCTTTTCAGGCTGCAGGCATTATAAACATATTTTGGTAAACTCTCCTTATTCTTTAAACTACGGTGCCCAGAAATCACTTATGGTTTACTCGCTAATATATTTTTCCTAATCTGTGCTATCCAGAATTAGACAGGGTATTCCATGCATTGGAGTGGCACAGACAACAGTTTCAAATTTCATATCAAGATGTGTTCCTTTGTCAATATTTACCATTCAGTGCTCAGACTGTGTTATTCTCTAGAATACTCTAGTTAACTCTCTAGAATTTAGGAGATTGAGAGGGGATCTTATAGAAACTTACAAAATTCTTAAGGGGTTGGACAGACTAGATGCAGGAAAATTGTTCCCGATGTTGGGGAGATCCAGGACAAGGGGTCACAGCTTAAGGATAAGGGGGAAATCTTTTAGGACCAAGATGAGAAGGACTTTTTTCACACAGAGAGTGGTGGGTCTCTGGAACTTTCTGCCACAGAGGGTAGTTGAGGCCAGTTCATTGGCTATATTTAAGAGGGAGTTAGATGTGGCCCTTGTGGCTAAGGGGATCAGAGGGTATGGAGAGAAGGCAGATACGGGATACTGAGTTGGATGATCAGCCATGATCATATTGAATGGCGGTGCAGGCTCAAAGGGCCGAATGGCCTACTCCTGCACCTAATTTCTATGTTTCTATGTTTCTATTCCTTAGGAATAAGGGTCAGCCCATGTGCAGATGAAACATAGAAACATAGAAATTAGGTGCAGGAGTAGAGGCCATTCGGCCCTTCGAGCCTGCACCACCATTCAATATGATCATGGCTGATCATCCAACTCAGTATCCCGTGCCCGACTTCTCTCCATACCCCCTGATCCCCTTAGCCACAAGGGCCACATCTAACTCCCTCTTAAATATAGCCAATGAACTGGCCTCAACTACCCTCTGTGGCAGAGAGTTGCCGAGACCCACCACTCTCTGTGAGATGTTGCTGAGTGTCACCGGTTTCAGCTCCATGAGGACTGCATCTCACTGTATTATTTCTGAACCACTGACCCTCAATGGAGTACAGTTTCACACCACCGGCTCCCACTGGTCATTGTTCCACAGGGGCTGTGGAGATTACTTATTCAGTTTAGTTTGGAGATACAGTTTGCGGAAACAGACCCTTCGGCCCACCAAGTCCACGCTGACCAGCGATCCCCGCACATTGACACTATCCTACACACACAAGGGACAATTTTACACACTACACCAAGCCAATCAACCTACAAACTGAAGAAGGGTTTCGGCCCGATACGTTGCCCATTTCCTTCGCTCCATAGATGCTGCCTCACCCGCTGAGTTTCTCCACCACTTTTGTCTACCTTCAAACCTGCAAGTCTTTGGAGTGTGGGAGGAAACCGAAGATCTTGGAGAAAACCCACGCAGGTCACGGGGAGAACGTGCAAACTCCGTACAGGCAGCGCCCGTAGCCAGGATCGAACCCGGGTCTCCGGCGCTGCAAGCGCTGTAAGGCAGCAACTCTACCGCTGCGCCACCGTGCCGCCCTAAATCTTCTTAAATAGTTTAATGGCGAGCATTCATTTTGAGGCGACTAGAATATAGAAGCATAGAAATAATTCTGGGGCTTTATAAGGTGGTGGTGAGGCCACATTTGGAATATTGTGTGTAGGACAGAACTGCAGATGCTGGTTTACACCGAAGGTAGACTTCTTCAGTCTGAAGAAGGGTTTTGGCCCGAAACGTTGCCTATTTCCTTCGCTCCATAGATGCTGCTGCACCCGCTGAGTTTCTCCAGCACTTTTGTCTGCCTTCGATTTTCCAGCATCTGCAGTTCCTTCTTAAACTGCTGGAGTAACTCCACTGGTCCGGCAGCATCTCTGGAGAAAAGGAATAGATGATATTTCGGGTTGAGACCCTTCTTCAGACTGAGAGTTGGGGAGGTGGGAAATGAAAGATATGAAAGATAGAATATTGTGGAATATTTTGAGCATAGGTGGAATGTTAGTGAGTATGAAAGCATGAGCTGGCTCTGGAGAGGGTCCAGAGGGTCTATTTGACGAGAATGCGCCCAGGAATGATTGGGTTAACATATGATGAGCATTTGATGGCTCTGGGCCTGTACTCGCTGGAGTTTATAAAGACAAGGGGGCATCTCATTGAAATCTACCGAATAATGAAAGGATTAGATAGAGTGGGCGTGGAGAGGATGTTTCCAGTAATGGGAGAGTTTAGAACCAGAGGGCGCAGCCTTAAAATAAAAAGACGTACTTTTAGAATGGAGATGAAGAGGAATTTCTTTAGCCAGAGGGTGGTAAATCTGTGGAATTCATTGCCAGAAATGGTTGTGGAGACAAAGACATTGGGTATTTTTAAAGCAGAACAGTCAATGATTACAGGGATGAGAGGGAAAAATTAATCAGTCATGATTGAATGACAGGGGAGACTCGATGGGCCGAATGGCCTAACTCTGCTCATTTGTCTTGTGGTCTTATGGATTATAAAGTTTGGAATTTGTGCGGAGGATAGGTTGATGTAGGGGATGAAGGGGTTTGTAATGCAAGCAGCAATCCATGTAATCAGAGGCGGTGGCAACTGTCCCACGTAGCAACACACACGTCCGAGTCACCGATACGCCAACACTGGAAATGTCACTAAAACACTGACATCCGTCACTGTGAACCTGTGACAGTGACAGATGAGTCACCGTGACACCATCACGGGCCGTTGAGGATTTCGGGAGAATAAAATGAATTAATTTCTTTATGTTTAAGAAGGAACTGCAGGTGCTGGAAAATCGAAGGTAGACAAAAATGCTGGAGAAACTCAGCAGGTGCGGCAGCATCTGTGGAGCGAAGGAAATAGGCAACGTTTCGGGTCGAAACCCTTCCTCAGACTGATTACGTTTTCAATCAGAAACTTTGCCGATTTCCTTCGCTCCATAGATGCTGCCTCACCCCCTGAGTTAATCTATTTAGTTTAGTTTAGAAATACAGGCCATTCGGCCCGCCGAATCCGCACTGACCAGCAATCCCCGCACGCTAACACTATCCTACACACATGAGGGGCCATTTACATTTATACCAGGCACGTGCCGTCAGGGTAGGCAAGGTAGGCACTGCCTACCCTGACTAAAATTATGAAATGGCAATTTTTAAATATAAATAGTAAAGGCATGGGAGAATTATGCCTGTCTAAGAGATCGATCTCTTAGGTAGGCATAATTCTCCGTGCCTTTCACCCGCAGCGCTTGTAGCACGGGAAGCTCTGTGCAGCCCCCATGCCGTCAGCGCTGCCTGAAGCCGTCAGATTCAATGGAAGCTGAAGGCAGCAGAAATTCTGCCTTTGCAGCACTGCGCATGTGCATCATCTTTCTGCGCATGCGCATCGCGAGTTTCTTGGCGGGATGTTCAAATATGGATTGCCATTATTTTAATAGTCTCTTAGCAAACAAAGAATGAATAATGGACTTAATGTACCAATAATGTGGTAAGTGCATTTCTTTGTGCTTTATGTTTTTAAATACTGTAGTTCCCGGGGTGGGAGGAGAGCTCCGTTCACAGTGTTTGGGCAGTCTGGCGTTGTGAAGGAGGGGATTGGGGTCAGTAACCCACTTGCCACTCTCCGGTCTGAGTGCAGGTGAGATGGGACTAGGTGAGAGTAAGTGTTCGGCACAGACTAAAAGGGCCGAGATGGCCTGTTCCCGTGCTGTATTGCCATATGGTTTTATTGTGGCCGGGGAGTGGATCAGCTCGGGTGGTAGCCGCAGCACTCCAGGCACGGACAGCAGAACTGGCCGCCACTTCCGCGGAAGGAAGCATCTCGGGTGACTGCGAGTGGCCGCCGGGACCCTGCCACTTCAGCCCCTTCTGCTGGTCCCCACTCACCTCTGGCAGTGCTCTCCGTCTGAACATCTCTCACCTGCCGCTCGCCGGCCGGCTTCCCGCAAATCTTTAAATTCCGACAGCGCGTTCACGGGTTCAGTTTAGGTTACTTGGCTGTGGGAATTTAAGGATTTGCGGGGCACGGTTGACATGAGCGAAGCCGGCGAACGGCAGGTGAGAGATGGGGGTTACACAAAAAGCTGGAGAAACTCAGCGGGTGATAGTTCCTTCATACAGGCACCTGTTATGTGCTAGAAAAGCAGCATAAAATCCAAATACACATAGATTAAACATAGGGGGTTACACAAAAAGCTGGAGAAACTCAGCGGGTGCAGCAGCATCTAAGGAGCGAAGGAGATAGGCGACGTTTCGGGTCGAGACCCTTCTTCAGACATACACGACTATGCTGTCAGTAGTAAAGATGATCACGCAATTCCAAAAATATGAGCGCGTAAATCATGCTTTGGAATTAACGGAACAAGTGTGTTATTGTAAAAATGCACAAATCAAACACACATAAAAAGCTTTTGCCCTTGGTCCTTACCACAACCTCAGTTTCCTTGCCAACGATGCCATCCTTCCTGTCAATTATCCATAAAATCTGACAACTCAGCTCCCACCGTCAGGTTAAGTAACTGACCATGAATCCACGACAGCACACCAAATGCCTTTTTTCACCAAAATAACATCACCTGACAGCCTCAGCCCCACATTATGTGCTCTTGCAGACCATTCCCGTGCCTGTATCAACTCTAAAGCAGACTGTTCCAAACCAGCTTCACACCTACTTAAACTTTAAGTCATTCAAAACTCTGCTGCCCTTATTCTAACTTACAATAAGTCCCACTCAGCCCCGAATAAACTGTTCACAGGAGTTTACAAGAACCATAGATACATAGAGGGTTACACAAAAAGCTGGAGAAACTCAGCGGGTGCAGCAGCATCCAAGGAGCGAAGGAGATAGGCGACGTTTCGGGTCGAGACCCTTCTTCAGACTCAGTGGCGGCCAGTTCTGCTGTCCTTGCCCGGAGCGCTGCGGCAACGGTGAGTGAGTTTGATATGATCTCTGTCCCCCTCCTTCTCAAAACTTCTCCCTTCTCGCATATTTAACCTCTGCCGCAGGCTCCCCACACGCTGTGAAAGGAACTCCCCCTCCAATTGGACCCTTGAATTAGTATTGTCATTCCATAAGATGACAACTGATTCAACGTCCCGATGTGCTCCCGTTTTTCCCACCATCTCTCCACCTGCCTTCATCCTCCGTCCCCCACCCATTCAGTAATTAAAAAATGAAGGAGATTTAGAACCCTTGGGAAAATTGAATTGTTACTTATTTTTTATTGTTTACGAAGAGAACAATCTGCGCATGCGCGGTTTTAAGATTTTTTTTGAAAGCCGGCTGACTGCCTACCCTGAGTAATTACTCACGGCACGGGCCTGATTTATACCAAGCCAACTAACCGACAAACCTGTGGTAGGAAACCGTTCTCAAGGTCTTTAAAATGATGAAAGGGATAGACAGAGTTGATGTGGATAAGCTTTTCCCATTGAGGGTAGGAAAGATTCAAACAAGAGGGCATGACATGAGAATTAAAGGACAGAAGTTTAAGGGTAACATGAGGGGGATCTTCTTTACTCAGAGAGTGGTGGCTGTGTGGAATGATCTTCCTGCAGAAGTGGTGGAGGCAGGATCGATTTTAACATTTAAAAGTAAAGTGGATAGGTATATGGACAGGAAGGGAATGGAGGGGTATGGTCTGAGTGCAGCTAGATGGGACTAGGGGAAAATAAATGGTCGGCACGGACTGGAAGGGCCGAGAAGGCCTGTTTCCGTGCTGTAATTGTTATATGGTTATATGGTTATATGTTAAGATGTTCTCAAGACATCTCCATTGCTTGTCCCAAGTCTCCATGTCTTTCTCCACAGTATATACAAAGCATTTCTCCCTCTCCCCTGACTCTCAGTCTGAAGAAGGGTCTCAACCCGAAACGTCACCCATCCCTTCTCTCCAGAGACGCTGCCTGTCCCGCTGAGTTACTCCAGCATTTTGTGTCTGTCTTTGGGGTAAACCAGCATCTGCAGTTCCTCTCCTCCACAGAGCAAATACTCAGCAATACCTAAACACTGCAGCAGCAACTAGGAGACAAAGACGGGAATGTTTTAATCGATTTCAGATCAGCCAAGTGGGAAAGAATTAAAGATCATCAAGAGATACAGACGGTGTTAGCTACATGTTGCTGTACTGTTAGACGGCGAGATTAGTGACGCAGGACCTTCCTCCGTCAGGAAGTCTAATTTAAATGTGCTGGAGGGGGTGGGACAGTGTGGAAGGGCACAAGCAGAGACCCTACAGCGAGCAAGATAGTCCACTCGACGCAAAAGACGTAGTACGGTCATGGGCAGATTCACGGGTCATTTTCGGCCCCATTTCTGTAACCGGCTTCCGTCTCCGCACCAAAGCTCCCGTGGCGGAGCAAAGATACTAGTGCGGAGACGGAAGCCGGTTACGGAAACATCCTCGTAAAAATAAAAGTTCTTTGGTAAAAATCTTCTCCTCATTTTCAGAATTATAATTTATTAACACAAACTGTTCCCCCGCAACGTTGATTACACTGCGGGTCGGGTCGGGTCGGGTCGGGTCCGGTTACTGAAATGGACGGAAAAAAGGCCCACGTTCCGCTCCGTTGCGTACTACACATCAGCCCCATTGCATTTAGCAGGAGTGGTCTATCTTGCTCCGCTATAGGATCTTTGGGTACAAGTGGGAAAACCAGGAATGCTGGATGAAGAGTACAGCACAAACTAGCTGCTTCTGCACTGAGGGCAGATGATACACCATCCGTATCTAACCTGTGTCACGCGTGGTGTTCACTCAAATTAATTAGCTCTGCATTTAATGTGTAGAAATTCAGTGAGCTACAGATAATGGCCCTGTCGCAGCACCAGAATAACCTGCAGAAATATCACCAGCAGCTTTTCAGTCAGGTCACCCTCAGTGATCAGAGGTTAGGACCACAGGGCTCAGCCTCAGAATTAAAGGACGTTTCTCTAGGAAGGAGATGAGGAAGAATTTCTTTAGTCAGAGAGTGGTGAATCTGTGGAATTCATCGCCACAGAAGCTGGCGGAGACTAAATCAATGGATATATTTAAGGCAGAGATTGATAGATCTTGATTAGTACGGGTGTCAGAGGTTATGGGGAGAGGGCAGGAGAATGGGGTTAGGAGGGAGAATGGGGTTAGATCAGTCATGATTGAATGGTGGAGTAGACTTGATGGGCCGAATGGCCTAATTCTGCTCCTAGAACTTAGGAACATGAACTTCAGATACCTCGTGCCGATACTCTCCTTCTCCCTCTCCCTCCCTCAGGCAATCCCAGTATTCTTCCTCTCATTGGCGTGGCACAGCGATAGAGTTGGTGCTTTACAGAGCCAGAGACCTGGGTTCGATCCTGACTAACGGTTCTGTCTGTACGGAATTGTGCACGTTCTTCCCATGATGGCGTGGATTTTCCAGGGAGCTTCGGTTTCCTCCCACATTCCAAAGACATGCAGTTAAAAGTGTACGGGGATCGCTGGTCGGCGCGGACTCGGTCCAAAGACATGCAGTTAAAAGTGTACGGGGATCGCTGGTCGGCGCGGACTCGGTGCATTTCCACGCTGCATCTCTAAGCTAAATGAAATTCCCTCACATTATTCTGCCACAAGTAACAAACTGAAGCTGAGACACCAACATCCCACAAGAACTGAAGACGGACACAAGATGCTGGAGTAACTCAGCGGGGCAGGCAGCATCTCTGGAGAGAGGGAATGGGTGACGTTTCGGGTCGAGACCCTTCTTCAGACTGAAGAAGGCAGCATCTCAGGAAGGGTCTCGACACAAAACGTCACCCATTCATTCTCTCCATAGATGCTGCCTGTCCTGCTGAGTTACTCCAGCATTTTGTGTTTATCTTCGGTTTAAAACAGCATCTGCAGTTCCTTCCTGCCACAAGAACCTCAAGGCGCTGAGGGCAATTCATGCTAACAGTGCGATCGACACAGAAATAGCAACTGCTGAATGCTTACACGTTGCACAAAGTCACCGACATCAATACACCAACAGTGTCACCGAGATCAAGCTCCTGACAAAGAGACACATTTTCCTTACAAGGCAGCGTGCAGTCACAGCTGTTAGCACAGCTGCAGCACCAATCTAAGGACTTGGGTTTGTTCCTGACCTCAGATGTTGTCTGAGTGGAGTCTGTACGTCCTCCCTGACACGTGTGGGCTTCCACCAGGTGCTCTAGTTTCCTTCCACAACCCAATGGCAACTATCGTTTTATTTGGTTATGTTATCATTTATTGGACAAATGCCCTCTGATGCTAAATGACCTCTCCCTGGAGATTCCTTCTCACCATGTGCTGCCACTTTGGACTGGCCCGCGGTCCGATCACCACCGTCCAAATCTGCACGCCTTCACACTTGCCCTTCTGCAGATGTATAGGAGTCACTCAGGGTCCACCCTAGATTAAGGCCGTTGCACTCTCACATCTGTAACGTTTCAATCCATTTCTTCTCTGCCCTCTTCTTACGCCCAGTTGACCAATCTATGTTTGTTTCTGGACCCAGGACCTTGAGGGTTAGAAGAAGGGTTTCGGCCCGAAACGTTGCCTATTTCCTTGGCTCCATAGATGCTGCTGCACCCGCTGAGTTTCTCCAGCACTTTTGTCTACCTTGGAGTTAGGGTTAGGGTTAGTTCAGATTAGGTCCTCTCGCACAACAACAACCACCTTTTCATTCCACTAAATATTTAAATAAAGGAGTATAAATGCAGGTAGATGGGACTAGGGGAAAATAAATGGTCGGCACGGACTGGAAGGGCTGAGAATGCCTGTTTCCGTGCTGTAATTGTTATATGGTTATATTATATGGTTTATATGGTTATAAATAAGCTCTGTTCTCCATTGGGTAATCTAAATTAGTTTAGTTTGGAGATACAGCATGGCAACAGGCCCTTCGGCCCACCGTCCGTGCCGACCTCACTACTGCTATCCCACACACACACACACACACTGGGGACAATTTCCAATTTTACCGAAGCTAATTAACCTACAAACCTGCACGTCTTTGGAGTGTGGGAGGAAACCGGAGCGCCCGGAGAAAACCCACGCAGGTCACGGGGAGATTCGTCAGCATAACACCAAACCACCAACCACTCACAGGGTTACTGAGCCACCAAGATACCAGCCTCACGAGCCAGGAATGAGCTACTTCCATTTCTGTCATAGAAACAGAGAAACTGGGCGAGTCCAGAACCAGGGGCCACTGTTTTAGAATAAAGGGGAGGCCATTTAAGACTGAGGTGAGAAAAAACTTTTCCACCCAGAGAGTTGTGAATTTGTGGAATTCCCTGCTACAGAGGGCAGTGGAGGCCAAATCACTGGATGGATTTAAGAGAGAGTTAGATAGAGCTTTAGGGGCTAGTGGAGTGAAGGGATACGGGGAGAAGGCAGGCACGGGTTATTGATTAGGGACAATCAGCCATGATCACAATGACTGTCAGTGCTGGCTCGAAGGGCCGAATGGCCTCCTCCTGCACCTATTTTCTATGTTTCTAAACGTAGAAAAATAGGTGCAGGAGTAGGCCATTCGACCATTCGAGCTAGCACCGCCATTCAATATGATCATGGCTGATCATCTAAACTCAGTACCCCGTCCCTGCCTTCTCCCCATATCCCTTGATTCCTTTTGCCCAAAGAGCTAAATCGAACTCTCTCTTGCAAAGGCAGCAAGCTACTCCTCAGTAGCCAACCTTGTACCGTCAGCTCAGTACAACAAGTGTACGTTCAGATTAATCAGCTTTACATTTAAACTGTTGATGTGCAGTGAGATGCAGCCTGCGGCACAGCCCGGCATCACAGCAATGTAGAGAGAAACACTCAGCACCAACAGGCTCGCAATCAGATCACCCACTGCCATCATGAAGGTGATGAGCGTTCCTCTATCCCTCCCTCAGCAACCCTGCCACATCCTCTCTCTCTCTCTCTCTCTCTCTCTCTCTCAGATAGAGCTCAATGATAGCAGAGTCAGGGGATATGGGGAGAAGGCAGGAACGGGGTACTGATTGGGGATGATCAGCCATGATCACATTGAATGGCGGTGCTGGCTCGAAGGGCCGAATGGCCTCCTCCTGCACCTATTGCCTATTGTAAATGCTGCCCCCTTCTTTCCCTCTCCCTCTCCCTCTCTCCCTCCTGTTCTCTCCCTCTCCCTCTCCCCCTCCCTTCATCTCTCTCTCTCACTCTCTCCCTCAGTAATGCTGCCACTTTCTCTCACCGCATCTATCTCTATCACACACACACACACACACAAGAGCACGAGGTGTTGGAGTAATTCAGCGGATGAGGCAGACACATACACACGCACGCACCCACATACACACACACAGACGCACTCACACACTCACTCTCTCTCTCTCTCTCTCTCTCTCTCTCTCTCTCTCTCTCACAGACACCCCTTTTATGGAACTATATGTAATAATATAATAAATTGTATTAAGTCAACCACGGCAGCTGGGAATTTGTATTTCATTAAATAAAGAGCCTGAAATAAAAAGTCAGGGTGACTACAAAACCACTTTGATTTGCCTTGTTGCTGAAATGCCGCTATAAATATCGCCTGCATGCTTGCTACTGGATTATTGTAAAATCTCATCTGATTCATCTTTCATATCCTTTTTGGGCTAGAAGTCGGCCCACATTATCTGGCCTTATTGAAGTGCAAGCGTACAGTAACATGGCTACTTTACCTGCCCTCTGAGCTGGCCCAGGAAGCCACTGAGTCGTGCTAAGCAGCTATCAAGAGGCATAATGAGACCACAGCTGGGCACAGCATCTGGCACTGACATCAGCATTCGATTTGGACGTGGATCCAAACTGAATGCAAGGTCCCAACCCAACAAAACCACAACACAGGCGTGAGTACATGTTCAACAGCAGAGAGAGCATGCCGTTAATGAGGCTAAGCTGTGTTTGGCACTATTCATCTACAGTCCCTTCACACCCAGTCACAAAATCTTAAGCTGCCCCTTGGATTCAAGGATGGCTTGTCTCCACCCTGGTTTTGCTGGTTCTAAAGTGGCCGACGAGACACAACAATCTGGAGTAACTCAGTGAGACAGGCAGCATCTCTGGAGAGAAGGAATGGGTGATGTTTTGGGTCGAGACCCTTCTTCATATTGGTTTGGTTCAGTATAGTTTATTGTCTCGTGTGCCAAGGTTCGGTGAAATTCTTTCGTTGCGTGCTGACCACAGACAATACCCGATGATGTTCGAGCTGTCGCGATTACCATTATATGATCACCATCGAGCCGTCCACAGTGTACAAGACGTGATCAAGAGAATAACATGAATAGCCTTTAGTGCAAGATAAAACCAGTAACGTCCAAACATCGACAGTCGAGGGTAAATGTTGATGTCGGAGTAGAGATTTAAACTTACTATGTGATCGTAAGTGTAAGAGAGAACTGCAGATGCAGGAAAATCGAAGGTAGACGCAAAATGCTGGAGTAACTCAGCGGGTGAGGCAGCATCTATGGAGAGAAGGAATGGGTGACATTTTGGGTCGAGACCTTCATCCCACCGAGTCACCGACAAATGGGGAACACCCCTCCCCCCCCCATACACAAGCACTTACCTACACACTAGGGACAATTTATAATTTACAGGTAATATAGATAATATAGATAAATGTGAGGTTATCCACTTTGGTGGCAAAAACAAGGGGGCAGATTATTATCTCAATGGGTTAGGTAAGGGGGAGGTACAGCGAGACCTGGGTGTCCTTGTACACCAGTCCCTGAAATTTGGCGTGCAGGTACAGCAGGTTGTGAAGAAAGAGGATTTCAGCATAGGAGTAGGGAAGTTCTTCTGCAGTTGTACAGGGCTCTGGTAAGACCACATTTGGAGTATTGTGTTAAAGAAGGAACTGCAGATGCTGGAGAATCGAGGGTTACACAAAAAGCTGGAGAAACACAGCGGATGAGGCAGCATTGATGGAGCGAAGGAATTAGGCGACGTTTTCGGGCCGAAGCCCTTCTTCAGAATAAGTTCAATAAGACCAAATAATGTGGGCAGACTTCTATCCCAAAAGGATATGGAGGAATCAGATGGGATTTACAGGAGCCAATTGTCCTAAAAATGTGCACCTCTTCGGAGTGTGGGAGGAAACCGGCACATCCGGAGAAAACCCACGCGGTCACAGGGGGAACGTGCAAACTCCTCACAGACGGGTCAGGATCTGGAGCTGTAAGGCTGCAACTCTACCGCTGCGGAGGTCCACTTTAGTTTATCATCATGTTGTTAAAGAAGGAACTGCAGATGCTGGAGAATCGAGGGTTACACAAAAAGCTGGAGAAACTCAGCGGGTGCAGCAGCATCTAAGGAGCGAAGGAGATAGGCGACGTTTTGGGTCGAGACCCTTATTCAGACTGGTCAGGGATCAGGGAAATGAGAGATATAAACAGTGATGTGGAGAGATAAAGAACAATGAATGAAAGATATGCAAAATAGTATCGATGATAAAGGAAACAGGCCATTGTAAGCTGTTTGTGGTGTGAAAATGAGAAGGTAGTGCGACTGGGGTGGGGGGGGGGGGGGGGGGGAGATGGAGAAGGAATGTCAGGGCCCGAGGGCTGAGGGAGAGGTGGGGAGGGGAGGGGGCAGTCTGGGTTAACAGAATTGAGAAAATTCAATGTTTAAGCCCAGAGGATGCAGACTCCCCAAGCGGAATATGAGGTGGTGTTCCTCCAACTTGCGGTGTTGCTCACTCTGGCCGTGGAGGAGGCCCAGGACCGAGAGGTCGGATACGGAATGGGAGGGGGAGTTGAAGTGCTGAGCCACCGGGAGGTCGGGTTGGTTATTGCGGACCGAGCGGAGGTGTTCGGCGAAACGATCGCCCAGCCTCCGCTTGGTCTCACCGATGTAGTTTAGCATCATGTATTGTTAACGAGGTACAGTGAAAAGCTTTTATTACGTTGCTAACCAGTCGGCGGAAAGACAATACATGATGACAATGGTAAATCCATTTACAGTGTGTAGATACACATGGTGAGGGAATAACGTTTAGTGCAAGGTAAAGCCAGTAAAGTCCGATCACGCTCGCCACCGTGACGTCCCATAGTGTTAGTGAGTGTTGCAACAACCTCCTGCCAAAGACACACACTGATGATAAGGTAAAAGTCAGAGGGAATAGGAGTAGAATTAGGTGGACAAAAGTGCCGGAGAAACTCAGCGGGTGCAGCAGCATCTATGGAGCGAAGGAAATAGGCAACTTTTCTGGCCAAAACCCTTGGGAAGGAAATAGGCAACGTTTCGGGCCGAAACCCTTGGGTTTCGGCCCGAAACGTTGCCTATTTCCTTCGCTCTACAGATGCTGCTGCACCCGCTGAGTTTCTCCAGCACTTTTGTCCACCTTCGATTTTCCAGCATCTGCAGTTCCTTCTTAATCAGGAGTAGAATTCGGCCATTCGGCCCATCAAGTCTACTCCACCATTCAATCATGGCCGATCTATCATAGCTGATCTATCTATCTCTCTGCCCTATGATGACACTCATCACCATGGCAGCAGGGTAGAGTTGCTGCCTCTACAGCGCTTACAGCGTCGGAGACTCGGGTTCGACCCCGACTACGGGTGCTGTCTGTGCGGAGTTTGCGCGTTCTCCCCGTGACCGCGTGTGTGGGTTTTCTCCGAGATCTTCGGTTTCCTCCCACGCTCCAAAGACGTGCAGGTTTGTAGGTTAATTGGCTTGGTGTCATTGTAAATTGTCCCCAGTGTGTATCAGGGATCGCTGGTCGACGCGGGCTCGATGGGTCGAAGGGCCTGTTTCCGCGCTGTACCTCCAAGCTAAACCATCTTCAATGCAATGCTACACGCGCTGGGGGATAATTAGATGACTGACAGCCAGGAGAGTTCCTCAACAATCCCATGCTCAAAGTGAGGAATCCTAGCGTGCGTGTGTGAAAGACAGGGATGATTCACTCATTCAATGAAGCATCCATCTCAGTTTCCCTCTACGGTAGCTACCAGCACTGAAGCCAGCCTTTGTTCAATTCAGTTCGCTTCATCTGATGAAGTCATCAAGTCCCAGTCTTAAAGGGGTGGAAACAGGCCCTTCGGCCCAACTTGCCCACACCGACCAACATGTCCCATTCTACACTGGTTCCACCTGCCTGCGTTTGACCCATATCCCTCCGAACCTGCCCTATCCATGTACCCGTCTAAATGTTTCCTAAATGTTGCGATACTCCCTGCCTCAACAACCTCCTCTGGCAGACACCAAATGCTGGAGTAACTCAGCGGGACAGGCAGCATCTCTGGTGAGAGGGAATGGGTGACGTTTCTGGTCGAGACCCTTCTTTGGACACAGCATTGTGAAGGCAAAAAGCTACGTTCCAGTGTTGGCCATCTGTTCTGAACTATCTATTCCAGCATTGCTATAGATCTGGCACTGATATGGACAGTTGCCCAAGGTATGGCCTCTTCATATAAAGTAGGTCCATTCCAAAGTGTACAATTACCAGGGTCTGAAGAAGGGTTCCCACCGGAAACGTTGCCTATTTCCTTCGCTCCATAGATGCTGCTGCACCCGCTGAGTTCCTCCAGCACTTTGTCTACCTACGATTTTCCTGCATCTGCAGATCCTTCTTAAACAATTACCAGAGCATCTGGCTACTCTTAAAACATCAACAAAACGAGGAATTTGGTGGTGTCCAGAATACTTCCGTACAGTAACATCTTCATTAATATTCATCTAAGGTTCTGCCAAGGTCACTTGGCTCCATATGCCATCACAACCCTGGGCCAAATGATGGACTGGACTGGAGTGGTGATGAGCGAGTCATTAGCCTTGACATCAAGACAGCAATTGACCAAATCTCAGAGTCTTAATAAAAACCGAAATCAATGAGAATCAAGGGCTAAAACAACCCTCTCTGATGTCTGCACTAATATCCGCACTAAGGAAGATTGATATGGCTGGTGGAGCTCGTCACACAGCCCCAGGACATCAGTACAGGAGTCATTTAGAATGGAGCATTATTCGACCGCTCCCTTGTGACCTCACCTCCATCTTGTGGGTGTAGTTAGGGAAATGTGCTGAGTGTTGCTCAGTCTTCACTACTCCATGTTGATCCTAAAGAAAATGAGACAGTCTTTACTCACATGCAGCAAGATGAGGCACGGTGGCGCAGCAGTAGAGTTGCTGCCTTACAGCGCCAGAGACCCGGGTTCAATCCTGACTATGTGGAAGGAAACCGGAGCTCCCAGACAAAACCCACGCAGGTCACGGGGAGAACATAGAAACATAGACAATAGGTGCAGGAGTAGGCCATTCGGCCCTTCGAGCCTGCACCGCCATTCAATATGATCATGGCTGATCATCCAACTCAGTATCCTGTACCTGCCTTCTCTCTGTACCCCCTGATTCCTTTAGCCACAAGGGCCACATCTAACTCCCTCTTAAATATAGCCAATGAACTGGCCTCAACTACCTTCTGTGGCAGGGAATTCCACAGATTCTCCACTCTCATCTCAGTCCTAAAAGACTTCCCCCTTATCCTTAAACTGTGCCCTTGTTCTGGACACCCCCAACATCGGGAACAATCTTCCTGCATCTAGCCTGTCCAACCCCTTAAGAATTTTGCAAATTTCTATTAGATCCCCCCTCAATCTTCTAAATTCTAGCGAGTACAAGCCGAGTCTATCCAGTCTTTCTTCATATGGAAGTCCTGCCATCCCAGGAAACCTTCTCTGTACTCCCTCTATGGCAAGAACATACAAATACCGTACAGACAGCACCCGTATTCAGGATCGAACCCGGGTCTCTGGCGCTGTGAGGCAGTAACTCTACCGCTGCACCACTGTGCCACCCAGATTGTTTGAGGTAACGTGTGTTGGGCTCTGGGGGATGGGGTGCGGTGGATCACACAGAGAATGATTATCAGCCAGGAGCTTCAGCTGCATCTGTACAGTGATCAATGATTAGAACGCTCCGTGTGGATAAGCCCCAGTCACTCATAACTATTCTGCTCACCTTCCAAGCTGGTTAATATTCAGCGCCCAACCTGCTCAGGCTCCCAAACAATCTCTGCACCGCACAGAGCAATCAGAAGGATAATTGATTTTTTTTTTTTTTAAGTCCTGACATATTCCCACACCAGACTGATCCTGGGCTCTGCATGGTGGCAGCTTATGGGAATGCGTTCTGCTTCACTAGATTGAGGATGTGCATTTAGAGAGGATGACAAGGGGGCAAGAGGCACTGCCAACGATGGTGTGAGCCAAGGATCTGGTGTTAACATGGAGGTTGCCCAAACGGCCCATTTGTCCCCCACTGCCTTGCGAAGCTGAATGTGGCATCTCGAACAAATGCATCTCTCGTCTCAAGATGTGCTACTTTGTTGGTTCACATGCTTGATCAATGCTGTTTTATCATTAATGTTTTATTAATGTTTAGTGTTTTCTGAGTCATTCGTAACTGTCACTGTATGTCATGTTGTTACTTGTGGGCGGAGCACCAAAGCAAATTCCTTGTATGTGAATACTTGGCCAATAAACTTACTTACTTTTTTAAATTTTTTGTCTAGTTAAATGTAGTTGTTCGTGTTTTTTTTGTACTGTTTCTAACTGTGTATATGTGGGGGGTGGGGGGGAGGGGGAAACTTTTAAAATCTCTTCCCTGCACGGGTGACCCGCCCTTTTCCCTGTCGGGTCTCCGTTGTCGTTGGGGCCTAGCACCGTGGAGCGGCCTCCGACCAGGACGTCCTGGGGACTCCAGTCACGGAGCCTGCGGAGCTGCGGACTCACCGTCGTGGGGCTGGCCGGCCTCGGAGCGTGGGGAGCGGCGGTGGCTCGCTGCTGCGGCCCGACTCCGGAGCTCCAGCTCCAGCTCCAGCTGCAGACCGGTGGACTGTCGGGATATCGGGAGCTCGCGTGTCCGGGTGGGAGACCGCTCTCCGGAGCTCCCGCAACGCAACATCACCTGCTCGTGTCGCGGGGTTGGAGCGACACGGAGCGGGGCCGTACATCGCCCGGCGTGGCCTCAATGGCCGTGGGACTTAACACCGCCCGCCTGGGGCTTGGACATCGGGAGAGAAATGGTGCGGGGGAGAGAGAAGACTTTGCCTTCCATCACAGTGAGGAGGAGATTCACTGGATGGATGTTTGTGTGATTTGAATAGTCTGTATGTTTTGTAGGGATTGTTTTATTTGCATGGCTGTAGAAACGGAGTTTCGTTTGAGCCTCTGAGGTTCGAATGACAAATAATAAAATCTAATCTAATCTTACTTACTCAAGATGTGTCCTCCAAAGTTGGTTTAACCAGCAGTTAGCGGCACTTTGTCTGCAGTCGATAGGTTTCATCGAAGTGGAAGGGGTGCGGTGTGGGAAAGGGGAGTGGGTGATGGAGGTGAGGGATAAGGGGGCATGTGAAAGATTCACTTTGTAAGGTCACTGTTAGACGTCTGCAGGTGTGAGAGATCTGCGGAGGTGAGGTGGAGCGGAGCATTCTTGGGGAAGTCCAAATGGGGGATTCTAGCTGAAAGAGCATGGGACGAGGGGTTTAAGGGGCGAGGTTGTGAACGATGTAATGGAGGCCTGCTGACAAAACAAGGGATATAGCAGAGGGGTAAGAGAAGGGTTAGTTCATAAGTTGAAGAAGCAGAATTAGGCCATTCGGCCCATCAAATAGAGACAATAGAGACAATAGACAATAGGTGCAGGAGTAGGCCATTCGGCCCTTCGAGCCAGCACCGCCATTCAATGTGATCATGGCTGATCATCCCCAATCAGTACCCCATTCCTGCCATCTCCCCATATCCCCTGACTCCGCTATTTTTAAGAGCCTATGTTTCTATGTTTCTATGTTTCTAAAATTAGGAGGAAAGTTTGGCAAATGGGGAGACGTGGCTGGAATAACTGGGAAGCATGGGTCATTAGAAGAGAAGAGTTTATTTTCATCAGTAAGTTGTTTTGATTTTGAACCTGATGCCTGAACGTTAGGTGGATGCAGTTTCAGTGGAGAACTTCAAAGGAACTCTTTAAATACACAAATAATCAAAAAAGAATCCTGGCAAAAACAAACTGCTGGAGGAGCTCAGCAAATGGGGCAGAATCCGTGGAGGGCATTGCATGTCTCCCCATAGATGCTGCCCGACCCATTGAGTTCACCCAGCTGGTTGTCTTTTTTGCTCCAGATTCAGATTCTGTGGTCTCTGAAAGAACCGCACAGCTATGGGAAATGAGTTGACGTGTGGCACGAACACAGCAGGTCTTTTAAGTTAGACAGAGCTAGATAGAGCTAAGTTAGATAGAGTTAGATAGAGCTCTAGGAGCTAGTGGGGTCAAGGGATATGCGGAGAAGGCAGGCACGGGTTATTGATTGGGGACGATCAGCCATGATCACAATGAATGGCGGTGCTGGCTCGAAGGGCCGAATGGCCTCCTCCTGCACCTATTTTCTATGTTTCTATGTTTCTAAACCTAGCCCTCAATGGACTGAATGGCCTCCTTCTGTGCTGTCTGATGTTGGAGAGGCATGTTGAATTAGGCAGATTTAGGGTGGCACAGCTGCCTCACAGCGCGGGTACCATCCTGACCCCGGGTGCTGTCTGTGTGGAGTTTGTACGTCCTCCCCGTGACCTTCCCCCCGGGTGCCCCGGTTTCCTCCCACATCCCAAGGGCGTACAGGTTTGTAGGCAGATTGGCTTCTGTAAATCTGGAGAGGGGGGTGATCAGGAGAGATGAGAGTCCTGAGCAATGAGCTTCCCAACTTGGAAACATGAAGGACATTATCGAATGACGTCTGGGACAGAGCGAGCCTGTGAACTCTAAGCTCTTAGGTACACAAAAACGCTGGAGAAACTCAACTCATCTTAGATGCTGCTGCACCCGCTGAGTTTCTCCAGCACTTTTGTGTACCTTCGATTTTCTAGCATCTGCAGTTCCTTCTTAAAAAACTCTGCTCTCTTCCTGTGGAACTGTAATGCATTACAAAGTAAATACATCGTAATAAAAATCGTACTTACTAAATAGTCAATGCTTTGAAAGTTCAAAGTTTCGCTGAATTAATTTGAGGGAGGGTTTGACTGGTGCTGCCAGGACTGGAGCCAATGGCAGGAGAAATGATCAAAGTGCATGGCTGGGATCGCAAACCTTCAAAACCTAGCACTTCCTTTGAAATCTTTGATGTTAATTATTGGTTAGCTAATAATTAAAGGCGGTTTATCCTTGTGATGGAGCCACTTTGCCAAATCTAAGGGAAAATATTCCGGCTCGTCTCGGGATATCCAGAGGAATGGGAATTAAAACTGAGAATACAATTCAACTCTGACTTTCTCTTCTGAAGAAGCTTTGAAGAAGGGTCCCGACCAGAAACGTCACCTATCCATGTTCTCCACAGATGCTGCCTGACCCGCTGAGTTACTCCAGCACTCTGTGAAACGTCACCTATCCATGTTCTCCACAGATGCTGCCTGACCCGCTGAGTTACTCCAGCACTCTGTATCTACCTGTGACTTTCTCTTCTCTGGTAATCATGGTCCTCCATATCGGGCACTATCCTTCTCAATCTCCTCTACACCCGCTCAAAGCACTACAGGGCATTTCTTGTGGCTGAGCAACCAGAACTGTATGCAGTTTTCCAGCTGTGACCTAACCAACCCTTTATCGTAACCCCTTTGCTGGAATAGTTCTTGTTAAGGGCATATTAAGGGCTTGGATTGTCAAGGGTTTGGACAGGCTAGAGGCAGGAAACATGTTCCCGATGTTGGGGGAGTCCAGAACCAGGGGCCACACAGGTTAAGAATAAGAATAAGGAGTAAGCCGTTTAGAACGGAGACGAGGAAACACTTTTTCTCACAGAGAGTGGTGAGTCTGTGGAATTCTCTGCCTCAGAGGGCGGTGGAGGCCGGTTCTCTGGATGCTTTCAAGAGAGAGCTAGATAGGGCTCTTAAAAATAGCGGAGTCATGGGATATGGGGAGAAGGCAGGAACGACATATTGATTGGGGATGATCAACCATGAGCACATTGAATGGCGGTGCTGGCTCAAAGGGCCGAATGGCCTCCTCCTGCACCTATTGTCTATTGTCTAATATTGGATGCCCAGGTTAGGTACTATGTTCTTCACCATCTTATCTACTGGTGCTGCCACCTCCAGGACTCCTTGTATTTACACACTAAGGTCCCTCTGTTCCTCAGTATTGCCCGGGCCAGCCATTCATCTCTATCCTTACTCATACTCCTAAAGTACATGGATAGGACGGGTTTGGAGAGAAATGGACCAAGCGCGGGCAGGTGGGACTCGTGTAGCTGGGACATGTTGGCCGGTGTGGGCAAGTTGGGCCGAGGGGCCTGTTTCCACACTGTATCACTCTGTGACTCTATAACCGTCCGCCTATCAGGGTTAAAGAATATCTGACACACTCAGCATGGACCCAGTGGGCCGAAGGGCCTGTTTCCACACCTGTCACCTAAACTAAAACTAAACTAAACTACCATATCTCAGATGTTTTTTTCTGAATCATTCTGACTAATTCATAAAGGACTTGGTTACAGTAGGTTTATAGGATTAAGGTGAGCAGGGAATGATTTAATAGGAACCTGAGGGGTAACTTTTTCACACAAAGGGTGGCATGTGTATGGGAATGAGATACCGGAGATGGTAGTTAGAAACATAGAAACATAGAAAATAGGTGCAGGAGGAGGCCATTCGGCCCTTCGTGCCAGCACGGCCATTCATTGCAATCATGGCTGATCGTCCCCACTCTTAAAGACTATCTGACACACTCGGTCACCAAATCTACCAAGTGTGGAGCTGCAGACCTGTGATGTTCCTGTTCACACCCTGAGCTAATCACACAGGAACACTCATAATTCATAATTCTTGCCAACTGATCAAAATCACAATCCACGCCACTAAATTTCATGCCATCTGTAACTTACTAATCATATGTCCCATATTCATATCCATGGTGTTCATTTTAGTTTTGTTTAGTTTGGAGATACAGTGCAGAAACAGGCCCCTTAGCCCCCCGAGTCCGCGCCGACCAGCGATCCCCGCACATTAACACTATCCTGCACACACTAGGGACATTTACACTTACACCAAGCCGATTAACCTACAAACCTGTGTGTCTCTGGAGCGTGGGAGGAAACTGAAGATCTCTGAGAAAACCCACACAGTCACGGGATGAAACTCCGTACAGACAGCACCCGTAGTCGGGATCGAACCCGGGTCTCGGGCGCTGTAATCTCTTTAAGGCAGCAACCACCAGTCACAAACCAAACCTCAACCTTTCCTGAGTCATAAGGCTGTGGCCCCTTGTTCTAGACTCGCCCAACATTGGGAACATTTTTCCTGCATCTAGCTTGTCCAGTCCTTTTATAGTTTTATATGTTTCTATAAGATCCCCCCTCATCCTTCTAAACTCCAGTGAATACAAACCTAGTCTTTTCAATCTTTCCTCACATGACAGTCCTGCCATCCCAGGGATCAATCTCGTGAACCTACGCTGCACTGCCTCAATCACCTTCCTCAAATTAGGAGACCAAAATTGTACACAATACTCCAAATGTGGTCTTACCAGAGCCCTGTACAACTGCAGAAGAACTTCTCTACTCCTATACTGAAATCCTCTTTCTTCACTGCCTGCTGTACCTGCATGCCAAATTTCAGTGACTGGTGTACAAGGACACCCAGGTCTCGCTGTACCTCCCCCATACCTAACCCATTGAGATAATAATCTTCCTTTGTTTCTGCCACAAAAGTGGATAACCTCACATTTATCTATATTATACTGCATCTGCCACACATCTGAGTTGGTTAGAGCTCTAGGAGCTAGTGGAGTCAAGGGATACGGGGAGAAGGCTGGCACGGGCTATTGATAGCTGACGATCAGTCATGATCACAATGAATGGTGGTGCTGGCTCGAAGGCCCGAATGGCCTCCTCCTGCACCTATTTTCTATGTTTCTATGTTTCTATCTGCCCACACACTCAACCTGTCCAGGTCACCCTGCAACCTCCCAACATCCTCTTCACAGTTCACACTGCCACCCAGCTTTGTGTCAAGCTTCTGCAGACTGGATGTTTTTTTGCAGTGGGCCAACTGTTTAGGTCTTCCCAATCTTTACTTAAGAAAATAAAATTCTCATCAACAGTAGTGCCAGGGGACAAAAAAAACCCAACCGAATATTTGGAACGGAGGTGGATGGGGGGTGGGGGTGGGGGGGGTGAGGTGTGGGGAGGAACCGTGGGACCCGCCAGGGTGGAAGACACGAGTAATTAACTGGCTGAAGTGACATCTATGCATGACAAAAGGTGCTAATGGGACATGCACAGGAACAATAGATGGGTCTAGAGGAGGTGCAAATGGCCACATTTGTTCCTGATGGGAATGGGGAGAGGTTGTTAAGATGGTACATCTGCAGTTCCTTCCAGCACGTTAAGATTGTACCGTTGCGTTGGGTTGGGTTGGGTTGGGGTTTTGAGGTCCTTTGGAACCTGTGCGACGCCGAGAAGGAGACGTGATTTTTGCACCTCGGCTAGTTTCCAGTAGGGGTCAGTGGCTAATAACCAGGAGGTGAAACCCCAGCAGATACCTCCCCCCCCCCCCCCAAACCCACCCCCGCCCGGGGCATAGAGGTCTACTATGTGGCTCCAACATCTCAACCGACATGGCACCAGAGCAGAGGAATATCTGGATGCAGAGATGCATGACAGGAGATTTCACCCAGCCACTCATTTATAACAAAGGGGGGCGAACTAGGCAGTTAGCAAAGAGACAACCTTGGGTAACAGCTCTTAAACTTGGCCGAGGGCTCAGTGTGTGTGTGTGTGTGGTTGCTTTCAATTCCCATATCTTTATTTTTTTTGAATTAATAAATCTCCCGGACAAGGAGCGACTGAGAAACTTAGTAGCTCTCTCTGTCTCTGTCTCTGTGTCTGTCTCCCTCTCCCTCCAAGCCCCAGCCGCCTGCTGCACGAACAAGCCCCCCTCTCATTATTCCCACCCCTCTCCTTTTCTGCCCGGCTTTTCTGCGAGAGGGATCCTCGTTTATTGTGTCACGGACCGAGCATTTGGAGCCAGTCTGCTCCGTTTTTTTTCCCTTCCTTCCAAATGTTCGGCTTCACGTTAAGAGTCCTCGCCTCCCAGCTCTCAACCCTCCCTTTCCTCTCAGCTCCAAGGCTGCCAGCACGCACGTCGCCGCTGCTGCTGCTGCTGCTGCTCCACAGAGCATGTATAGCACGGGCTCTCAGGGGTTTGTGGGGAGAAGGCAGGAGAATGGGGTTAGGAGGGGGAGATAGATCAGCCACGATTGAATGGAGGAGTCAGATTTGATGGGCCGAATGGCCGGATTCTGCTTCTACAACTTATGAACTAAGGATTTAACAGAGCTCTAGGGGCTAAAATGTTCCCAATGCTGGGCGAGTCCAGAACCAGGGGCCACAGTCTTAAAATAAAGGGGAGGCCATTTAAGACTGAGGTTAGAAAAAAACGTTTTCACCCAGAGAGTTGTGAATTTGTGGAATTCCCTGCCACAGAGGGCAGTGGAGGCCAAGTCACTGGATGGATTTAAGAGAGGGTTAGATAGAGCTCTAGGGGCTAGAGGAGTCAATGGATATGGGGAGAAGGCAGGCACGGGTTATGATTTGGGGACGGGCAGCCATGATCACAATGAATGGCGCTGTTGCCTCGAAGGGCCGAATGGCCTCCTCCTGCACCTATTCTCTATGTTTCTATGTAACCCTTCCCTTACCCCTCTGAACATTAATAGCCCATTATCTGTTTATTTGCACTTTATCAGTTTATTTATTCATGTGTGTATGTACGTGTATAATGGTATATGGACACACTGATCTGTTCTGTAGTCAATGCCTACTATGTTCTGTTGTGCTGAAGCAAAGCAAGATTGTCATTGTCCTATCTGGGACACATGAAAATAAACTCTCTTGAATCTTGCTATATCTCTTGTTTTCTCAGCATGCCTCCACTATATCGTTCACATCCTCGCCCCTCAAACTCCTCGTCCCACCCTCTTTCCTCTAGTGTCCCCCATTTGAACTTCCCCAAGAATCCTCCATTCCACCTCGTCTCTGCAGATCTCATGCCTGCAAACCTCTACAGTATTCTTACAAAGTGATTTTTTTTCTCTCCTCTTATGACCATGAACACATCTCCGGCCAGATCTATCCTGGGTTCATCCACACACTTCCTTGAGTTTGAACTGGTCCCAATAGTTTAGATTATTGTCACTTTGTCACCGAGGTACGGTGAAAAGCTTTTGTTGCGTGCTAACCAGTCAGCGGAAAGACAATACATGATTACAATCGAGCCATGTGAGGTTATCCACTTTGGTAGCAAAAACAGGAAGGCAGATTATTATCTAAATAGCAGGTACACAAAGTACTGGAGAAACTCAGCAGGTGCAGCAGCATCTATGGAGCAAAAGAGATAGGTAACGTTTCGGGCCGAAACCCTTCCTCAGACACACATTTATCTAAGTGGCACCATGCTGTGAAAAGGGGAAGTACAACAGGATCTGGGGGTCCTTGTACATCAGTCTATGAAAGTAAGCATGCAGGTACAGCAGGCAGTGAAGAAAGCGAATGGCATGTTGGCCTTTATAACAAGAGGAATCAAATATAGGAGCAAAGAGGTCCTCCTGCAGTTGTACAGAGCCCTAGTGAGGCCACACCTGGAGCATTGTGTGCAGTTTTGGTCCCCTAATTTGAGGAACGACATTCTTGCTATTGAGGGAGTGCAGCGTAGGTTTACAAGGTTAATTCCCGGGATGGCGGGACTGTCATCTGCTGAGAGAATGGTGCAGCTGGGCTTGTACACTCTGGAGTTTAGAAGGATGAGAGGGGATCTCATTGAAACATATAAGATTGTTAAGGATTTGGACTCGCTAGAGGCAGGTAACATGTTCCTGATGTTGGGGGAGTCCAGAACCAGGGGCCACAGTTTAAGAATAAGGAGTAAGCCATTTAGAACGGAGACGAGGAAACACTTTTTCTCACGGAGAGTTGTGAGTCTGTGGAATTCTCTGCCTTAGAGGGCGGTGGAGGCAGGTTCTCTGGATGCTTTCAAGAGAGAGCTAGATAGGGCTCTTAAAAATAGCGGAGTCAAGGGATATGGGGAGAAGGCAGGAACGGGGTACTGATTGGGGATGATCAGCCATGATCACATTAAATGGTGGTGCTGGCTCGAAGGGCTGAATGGCCTACTCCTGCACCTATTGTCTATTGTCTATTTAAAGTGTAAAGATACATGATAAGGGAATAACGTTTAGTGCAAGGTAAAGGCAGCAAAGTCTGATCAAGGATAGTCCAAGGGTCACCAATGAGGTCGATCATATGCTTTGTGGAAAGACATAGTGTTGGAGTAACTCAGCGGGCACAGAGCATCTCTGAAGAACATAGATGGCTGGTGTTTCTAGTCAGCACTCTTCATTAGACTGATTGCCAAGGGCGGCACGGTGGCACAGTGGTAGAGTTGCTGCCTTACAGCGCAAGGACCCAGGTTCGATCCTGCCTACGGGTGCTGTTTCTACAAGGTTTGTGCGTTCTCCCCGTGACCATGTGGGTTTTTTCCGGATTCCCCGGTTTCCTCTGATGCTCCAAAGATTTGCAGGTTTGTAGATTAATTGGCGGGTGAAATTGTAAATTGTCCCTAGTGTGTAGGATAGAGCGAGTGAGTGTGGGGGGATCGCTGGTCAGTATGGACTCGATGGGCCAAAGGGCCTGTTTCCGCGCTGTATCTCTAAACTAACCTAAAAACCAACATACCATTTGCCTTCCTAATTTAAGAATAAGGAGTAAGCCCCATTTAGAACGGAGACGAGGAAACACTTTTTCTCACAGAGAGTGGTGAGTCTGTGGAATTCTTTGCCTCAGAGGGCGGTGGAGGCCGGTTCTCTGGATGCTTTCAAGAGAGAGCTAGATAGGGCTCTTAAAAATAGCGGAGTCAGGGGATATGGGGAGAAGGCAGGAACGGGGTACTGATTGGGGATGATCAGCCATGATCACATTGAATGGCGATGCTGGCTCGAAGGGCCAAATGGCCTACTCCTGCACCTATTGTCTAATGTCTGCTGTGAAAGTCATACTAGCTTCCAGCGACCATGTGCAGGGAGACTCATGTCACTTTGCACATCAACGTTTAGTTTTAGTCTAAGAGATACAGCACGGAAACAGGCCCTTCAGCCCATCGAGTCCACACCCACCAGCAGTCCCCACACACTAACGCTTCCCTACACACACTAGGGACAATTTGCACTGGTCCCAAGCCAATTAGCCTATAAAACCTGTGGAGTGTGGGAGGAATCCGAAGATCTTGGAGAAAACCCATGCGATCACGGGGAGAACGTACAAACCCCGTACGGAATATCAACCTGAGCTGGAATACATTCATTCCTAAACTCGGTGTTTTCTCTCAGTTCACCAGCTCCCAATCCCAGCCTCCCAATTCCACATGTTCTAAACCTGTTCACCAAATTCTGATATGGGACCTAATTCCTTCTGAAAATCCAAATAACCCATATCCATAAGTTACTCTCATGCTCAAAGAACTCCAATTCATTAGCCAAACATAGTTTCCCTTTCATAAGTCCACATTGACTGAAGCATTCATGGTTGATTTGATGTATGTGACTGTAGCTTCCAGAATTTCCCCCACTATCAATGTCATGCTGACTGTCCAGTAGTTTTCCCTGTTTTCCCCCTCATTCTTTTCTGAAATAGAGGAATTATTCCTGGGCTATGGTGTTCATCCCTGAATTCCCCAAGTGTGATGACTCAACTCCCACTTCAATAGCACTTCACAACACATCAGATCTATTGGGATGTCACAGTGGAGCATAGAAACATAGAATCATAGACAATGGGTGCAGGAGTAGGCCATTCGGCCCTTCGAGCCTGCACCGCCATCCAATATGATCATGGCTGATCATCCAACAGTCTCCCGTACCTGCCTTCTCTCCATACCCCCTGATCCCTTTAGCCACAAGGGCCACATCTAACTCCCTCTTAAATATAGCCAATGAACTGGCCTCAACTACCTTCTGTGGCAGAGAATTCCACAGATTCACCACTCTCTGTGTGAAAAAGAAAAATTCTCATCTCGGTCCTAAAAGACTTCCCCCTTATCCTTAAACTGTGATCCCTTGTTCTGGACTTCCCCAACATCGGGAACAATCTTCCTGCATCTCGACTGTCCAACCCCTTAAGAATTTTGGACGTTTCTATAAGATCCCCCCTCAATCTTCTAAATTCTAGCGAGTACAAGCCGAGTCTATCCAGTCTTTCTTCATATAAAAGTCCTGACATCCCAGGAATCAGTCTGGTGAACCTTCTCTGTACCCCCTCTATGGCAAGAATGTCTTTCCTCAGATTAGGAGACCAAAACTGTACGCAGGTGTGGTCTCACCAAGACCCTGTACAACTGCAGTAGAACCTCCCTGCTCCTGTACTCAAATCCTTTTGCTATGAATGCTAACATACCATGGTAGAGTTGCTGCCTCACAGCACCAGAGACCCAGTTCAATCCTGACTGCGCATGCTGTCTGTATGGAGTTTACACGTTCTCCCTGTGACCGCGTGGGTTTTCTCCAAGTTTTCCATTTTCTTCCCACAATTGAAAGGCAGAGATTGATAGATTCTTGGTTAGTACGGGCGTCAGGGGTTATGGGGAGAGGGCAGGAGAATGGTGTTAGGAGGGAGTGATTGATCTGCCATGCTTGATGGGCCGAATGGCCCAATTCTACTCCTATTCCTTATGACTTTATGAATGACGTGCAGGTTTCTAGGTAAATTGTCCCGAGTGAGTCGGACAGATCTAGTGCATTTGTGATCGCTGGTCGGCATGGGCCCAGTGGGCCGAAGGGCCTGTTTCCACACTGTATCTCTAAACTAAAACTAAACTAAACTACCATATCTCAGATGTTTTTTTCTGAATCATTCTGACTAATTCATAAAGGACCTTGGTTACAGTAGGTTTATAGGATTAAGGTGAGCAGGGAATGATTTAATAGGAACCTGAGGGGTAACTTTTTTACACAAAGGGTGGCATGTGTATAGGAACGAGCTACCAGAGTGGTAGTGAGAAACATAGAAACATAGCAAATAGGTGCAGGAGGAGGCCATTCGGCCCTCTGTACCAGCACGGTAATTCATTGCGATCATGGCTGATCGTCCCCTATCAATAACCCGTGCCTGCCTTCTCCCCATATCCCTTGATTCCACTAGCTCCTATAGCTCTATCTAACCCTCTCTGAAATCGATCCAGCGACTTGGCCTCCACTGCCCTCTGTGGCAGGGAATTCCACAAATTCACAACTCTCTGGGTGAAAACGTTTTTTTCTCACCTCAGTCTTAAATGGCCTCCCCTTTATTCTAAGACTGTGGCCCCTGGTTCTGGACTCGCCTAACATTGGGAACATTTTTCCTGCATCTAGCTTGTCCAGTCCTTTATAATTTTATATGTTTCTATAAGAGGCAGGTACATGGATAGGACAGCATGAGAGGGATATGGGCCAAACGTAGGCAGGTGGGACTATTGTAGATGGGACATGTTGGTCGGTGTGGACAAGTTGGGCCGAAGGGGCTGTGTCCGCTTTGTGTTATTCTATGACCACAGTACTTTTCATAGGTATCTATATTTTCAAAAGCATATTCAGCCATTGGCTAAACAAAAACATTGAAAGGATGACTCCAAAAGTGGGAGACCAAACGGAAAGGTTGTATTAGTCGGAGCTTTTGCTTCTGCAGTCAGAGATGTGTAACTCGATTTTAAACATTTTTAGATTATGAAATTGCTTATAAAGTCGGAACTGTAGATATGGATACAAGAGCTATGTAAAATGGATATTTCAACGTGGAATAATGGCCATAAATATTTTTTAAATCGCTAATACGTTTTTCCAGGTGTTCATGAGGCACGTCCTTGCCTTGAGTAGTGAGAATGGGTTTTTTTTAAATCAAAAATAATTTATTCACAGTAAAATATATACCAAAAATCTGCAACATTTCTTCTGACTTGCATACATACATACATTTGCGTTGTATTGTGTTTAAGAAGGAACTGCAGATGCTGGAAAATGGAAGATACACAAAAGTGCTGGAGAAACTCAGCGGGTGCAGCAGCATCTATGGAGCGAAGGAAATAGGCAACGTTTCGGGACGAAACGTTGCCTATTTCCTTCGCTCCATAGATGCTGCTGCACCCGCTGAGTTTCTCCAGCACTTTTGTCTACTTTGCGTTATATCGTAGTGTTCACACATATCATTTTAACCGGCACCCTTGCCACTCACGTGGCCCCCCCTGGGATTATATCCCTTCCCTCATTTGAGGGGGGCGTCTCCACCACACCCTGCCCCCCAATGTGCAGCAGTGGAAGGACCCTAGACTGTGGTCCTCCCCCAGAGAACCTTGGCTGGACTGCACCGAGCTTCAGTGCATCTGGGTGGTGAGAATGTGAGACTTGCTACCATAGAAACATAGAAACATAGAAATTAGGTGCAGGAGTAGGCCATTCGGCCCTTCGAGCCTGCACCGCCATTCAATATGATCATGGCTGATCATCCAACTCAGTATCCCGTACCTGCCTTCTCTCCATACCCTCTGATCCCTTTAGCCACAAGGGCCACATCTAACTCCCTCTTAAATATAGCCAATGAACTGGCCTCAACTACCCTCTGTGGCAGAGAGTTCCAGAGACCCACCACTCTCTGTGTGAAAAAAGTCCTTCTCATCTCGGTCCTAAAGGATTTTCCCCTTATCCTTAAGCTGTGACCCCTTGCCCTGGACCTCCCCAACATCGGGAACAATCTTCCTGCATCTAGCTGTCCAACCCCTTAAGAATTTTGTAAGTACCACATCGAATAGCCAATGCAGAGAGCAGGGGATGCATTTAAAGGGAAGCTTAATAAACATAAGAGGGAGAAGGATGGAAAGGTTGATGGAAGATAGACACAAAAAGCAGGAGTAACTCAGCGGGACAGGCGACATCTCTGGAGAGAAGGAATGGGTGATGTTTCAGGCCGAGACCTTTCTTCAGGTCATTATTGATCAGTTGGATTCTATTTTGTTATAAAATGCAAATGATGGGATGATCCTGGAAAGATCTAAAATTATGAAATTATAAATGTAGTTGGGATGCTGAGAAGGAAGAACTATTGAAATTAAATATAAGAGATTTATCAAAGGTGGCAAGAGAAATACGGCGCAGTGTTTGGCTGTGGGATTGTCTTCCAGGATCAATGACTGAGGCAGCAGTTGAGAAAAAATTTAGATCCAATTGGATAGATTTGCGAATGGAAAAGAGAGAAGGAGACCGTGACAAAAAGCTGCCTACTTCGAAACGTTGCCTATTTCCTTCACTCCATAGATGCTGCTGCACCCGCTGAGTTTCTCCAGCACTTTTGTCTACCTTCGATTTTCCAGCATCTGCAGATCCTTCTTAAACACAATACAACGCAAATGTATGTATGTGTGCAACTCAGCGGGACAGGCAGCATCTCTGGAGAGAAGGAATGGGCGACGTTTCGGGTCGAGACCCTTCTTCAGACTCAGAAGGAGAGAAGGAGAAATGGGAGCAGCTGAGTGTAGTGATTGACTCCATTACTGAAATGACTGACAAGCACCAACTGAGACCCGTCGGGGCAGCAATGCTCCCGTGCCATGTTGCCATCACTTGGCATTTCCTCTGCTATTCCTTTTTGACAAATATTTCCCAAAACAGACAGCAGGTTCTACATCTTTTCAACGAATGATGCAATGTTTCTCGAAAAATGTGACGGCCAATGTTATCTGCATAATAACAGCAGCTACTTGCTAATAAAATATTACGAGTATTAGACATTTAATGTGCAAGAATGCTGCATAAATGCAGAAATCAGGGCACGTTATTCTGTCCATTCTGTTTTCCATTGCTAAGGACTTCCACTGTTTCAGGCAGCACTGATGTCAATCACTATATTGGCGTGCTCCTATACCAATACTAAACAAGATCAATACCAACACAAGTGTTTAGTTTAGTTTAGAAATACAGACCCTTTATCCCAACAAATCCGTGCCGACCAGCAATCCCCACACACTAACACTAAGATTGCTAAGGGATGGACACACTAGAGGCAGGAAACATGTTCCCGATGTTGGGGGAGTCCAGAACCAGGGGCCACACAGTTTAAGAATAAGGAGTAAGCCATTTAGAACGGAGACGAGGAAACACTTTTTCCTCACAGAGAGTTGTGAGTGTGTGGAATTCTCTGCCTCAGAGGGCGGTGGAGGCAGGTTCTCTGGATGCTTTCAAGAGAGAGCTAGATAGGGCTCTTAAAAATAGCGGAGTCAGGGGATATGGGGAGAAGGCAGGAACGGGGTACTGATTGGGGATGATCAGCCATGATCACATTGAATGGCGGTGCTGGCTCGAAGGGCCGAATGGCCTCCTCCTGCACCTATTGTCTATTGTCTATTGTCACTAC
This sequence comes from Raja brachyura, assembly GCA_963514005.1. Next base: position 33,315,553 of record OY740806.1, on the reverse strand, counting down.
CCTACACACAAGGAATAATTTGGAATGTTACTGAAGCCAGTAAAATGACTGAATTTTACTACAAACCTGTACATCAGCGACCACCCCGTACACTAACACTATCCTACACACAAGCGACAATTTACAATTTTACCGAAGACAATTAACCTACAAACCTGCACGAGGAAACCGGAGTACCCGGAGAAAACCCACGCAGGTCACGGGGAGAACGTACAAACTCCACACAGACAGCAGCCGTAGTCAGGATGGAACCCGGGTCTCCGGCGTTGAAAGGCACCAACTCTACCGCCGCGCCACCGTGCTGCCGGCTGTTATAAACCTGTTAGAAATCAAAGTCTCTGCAAGGACCAAATATCCCCCAAATTTTATTTGAAGAGCAAAGCAGAACCTTGAGTAACACAGAGATGACTCTGGATGTGAAGTAGAGAATGACACAGACAGAGATAGGAGACACAAAGCCTGGCTCGTGTTTATTTGAAATCAAAAAGAAAGTTGATCTGATCAAATTGTTTAAAATTTTAAAAGGATTCCAAAGGATGGAGATATAGAAACGACTTATTTCTCATAAAGAAATACAGAAGGAATGTAATCTTATAATTTAGAATAGATTGATCAGGAATTAAAGCAGAAAGCCCTTTTATGCAGCGGCTGTGGAGAATGAAGATGATTGAGGTGTAGCATGGAACTGCAGATGCTGGTTTACACCGAAGATAGACACAAAGTGCTGGAGTAACTCAGCGGGTCCAGCAGCATCTCTGGAGAAAAGGAATAGGTGAGGTTTGAAGGTACACAAAAATGCCGGAGAAACTCAGCGGGTGCAGCAGCATCTATGGAGCGAAGGAAATAGGCAACGTTTCGGGCCAAAACCCTTCTTAGGTGAGTTTTGGGTCAGAACCCTTCCTCAGTCTCATCAGATAATTGAGGATTGGGGCAGGTGATGCCAAATCTTACTGCAGCTAAAGTCCACAGCTGTATTTTCCAGCTCTGTTGAACGGCGATCAAGAACAGGAACACTGGCTGACGTTCCCCTCTCACCCAGTGATACCATGACTCAGTTCAATGGTGGTTCTCTGGGGACAAGCTAACTCCACGAGCCTTCCAGAGGAATCGCCGCTTCATCCAGAAGAACAATTTGGAGATAGACACAAAACGCTGGAGTAACTCAGTGGGACAAGCTGCATCTCTGGAGAGAAGGAACAGGTGAAGTTTCGGGCCGAGCCACTTCTTCAGACCCAAAATGTCACCTGTACCTTCTATCCAGAGATGTTGCCTCAAGAGAGTTACCCCTGCCTTTTGGAATCTATCTTCAGTGTAAACCAGCATCTGCAGTTCCTTTTTGAACATTTGACAATAGACAATAGATAATTGGTGCAGGAGTAGGCCATTAGGCCCTTCGAGCCAGCACCTCCATTCAATGTGATTATGGCTGATCATCCCCAATCAGTACCCCGTTCCTGCCTTCTCCCCATATCCCCTGACTCCGCTATTTTTAAGAGCTCTATCTAACTCTCTCATGAAAGTATCCAGAGAACCGGCCTCCACCGGCCTCTGAGGCAGAGAATTCCACAGACTCACCACTCTCTGTGAGAAAAAGTGTTTCCTCGTCTCCGTTCTAAATGGCCTACCCCTTATTCTTAATCTGTGGCCCTTTGGAGTCATGTTGGATTTTGGAGTCATTACCGCTTTTGTAAAATCTTTTTTTTGAGTAATGTTTCCACCCTGCATTCCAATCCCCTTCTATAATCTTGGACCATTTTTGCTGTTTTCTCAGTTCAGTTCAGTTGAGTTTAGTTTATTGTCACGTGTACTGAGGTACAGCGAAAAGCTTTTGTTGCGTGAAAGGCAACACACGATTACAATCGAACAGTTCACGGTGCACAGATACATGATAAGGGAATAACATTTAGTGCAAGGCATTAGCCCTGTCCCACGGTGCGAGTTCATTCCAAGAGCTCTCCCGAGTAAAAATAAAATCAAACTTGTGGTAAGCACGGAGAATGAACGTAGCGGGTACGTCGGAGCTCAGGGATGTCTCTTAGCGCTAACGGCAGGTACTCGGGAAGACTCGCTAACGGCAGGTAAGCTTGGGAAGACTCGTGAAGATTTTTCAACATGTTGAAAAATGCCCACGAGAGCCCCGAGTACCGACAAGCGGCCATTACTGTTAATCTCCGAGTTCGAAACAGGGCAAACTCGGGAGAACTCTTGGAATGAACTCGTACCGTGGGACAAGGCTTTTAATGCCAGTAAAGTCCGATCACAGATAGGCGGAGGGTCACCAATGAGGTGGGTAGTAGTTCAGGACTGCTATCATCATTGTATTTATTGCTATAGTTGTCATCACTGATGGCGGACTGTGTGCTCGGTCAGCTTCATGCGAAAGGGCCTGTCCCTCTTTCACGACCTAATTCACGACCTCTGCTGAGTTTGCCCTTGACTCATACTCGCAGCATGGTCGTCACGAGGTCGTAGGTAGGTCGTAGCAGGCAGTGGTGCTGGTCGTAGGTACTCGTGGCATCAAGTAGGTCGCGCCGTTTTTTCTAGCATGATGAAAAATGTCCACGAGTAAAAAAGGTCGTGAATTAGGTGATGAAAGTGGGACAGGCCCGTAACAAGTTCACCGCACTCTGGTGTAGATGACAAATAAACAAATCTGAATCTGTGTAGGAAGGAACTGCAGATGCTGGTTTACACCGAAGATAGACACAAAATGCTGGTGTAACTCAGCGGGACAGGCAACATCTCTGGAGAAACTGGAATAGGTGATGTTTCGGGTCGAGAAGAAGGGTCAGTCTGAAGAAAGTGTCTCGACCCGAAACGTCACCTATTCCTTTTCTCCTGCGGCACTGCCTGACCCGCTGGGTTCCTGCAGTTTTTCCGTCTACAATCTGAATCTTTCTCCCTGCCATGTTCAAACGCAGTCTCCCAGCCGGCAGGAAGGCAAGAAGCCAGGATTCAGTGGGATTCTAGCAACTGATTGGGAGATGATGTGCTGGATGTCAGTCCTTTCCTAGCTCACTAGGGCGAAACGTTTTTGTTTCAAATACCCCCTCGCTCAGTCAGTCTGGGTGGAATCGACACAAAGCCCGCTTTAAGCTCCTTCTCAGAACCTTTAATTGGCCATTTCGGTTTGCCGTGCATGCTCGCCGATCTCTCTCTCTCTCTCCCTCCCTCCACACTGCTTGCCTCTCCCTCTCTACCCTGGTGTTATTTTACTTCAGCTTCACTCTCAGCCTCTTTCTTTTTCCTCCAAATTCTTCTCCCCAGGGCTGCGTACACTTGGCCAGGACATGTCTGCTAAATATAGCCCAGCCCTAATGTGTAGTCGGTCGGCTTGGCTCAGTGTTAACCGTTTGCCCAAAAGTGAAGTTTATATTCAGAGCTGTGTTCAGCAAGATGTTGTTGCTGAAGCTATGTCCCCCCCCCCCCCCCCCCAGATAGTGTAACTTTGTGATTGCTATCGCTGTCTGCTGCTGCTGCTGCTGTTGCTGTTGCAGTACATGGGAAACTAAGAATCTCGGAGCAGGGAGGTGCAGTAACTGTAACATATACCCCTCCCCCACTCCTTGGACTCCTTTCAGTCCAGGCAATATAAAAGTCTTCTCTCTCACACACACACACACTCACACATATTTCCTCCCAGCTTCCAGTTCTCTAGTATTTGCCCCATGTCACTCTATATCCCACCTGTATTTCTCCATCTCCTCTTTCTCTCCTTCTCCTCCCCCTCTTGCAACCCCTCCACCACTCTCCCTCTTCCAACCCCTCCTTCACACTCTCTGTCTATCCATGGCAGACAAAAGTGCTGGAGAAACTCAGCGGGTGCGGCAGCATCTATGGAGCGAAGGAGATAGGCAACGTTTCGGGCCGAAACCCTTCTTCAGACGATTTTCCAGCATCTGCAGTTCCTTCTCAAACTCTGCCTATCCGTTTTTCTTTCACTCCAAAGATAGACACAAAGTGCTGGAGTAACTCGGCTGGTCAGCGAGCATCTCTGGAGAAAAGGAAATAGGTGACTTTTCGGGTCAAGACCCTTGTTCAGACTCCAGCATTTTGTGTCTATCTTCAGTGTGAACCGACATCTGCAGTCTGAAGAAGGGTCTCGACCCGAAACGTCGCCTATTCCTTCTCTCACTCACCCAGCTGAGTTCCTCCAACATTTTTGTCTACCTCTGCAGTTTTCCCCTACACTTTCTTTCACCCCATCTCCCTTTACAATACCTGCATTATTTTATATTTCCCCTGTGCTTTTCCCGTTCTGTCTTCTTACAGAAATGTTATAATTCATATGTTTTGGGTGATCTGAACCTGGCTGACGAGGCCAGCGTTGGTTGTCCTTGTGTAGATGGTGGCAGCACCTTCTTGCTTTGATGCAGTCTTACTGACGGTGTCCCACAGTGATGTTGGAGAGGGAGTTTGGAGGGAGTCAGTCAGTCACCTTTATTTCTATAGCACATTTAAAAAACAACTCTCGTTGGCCAAAGTGCTTTACATTGGTGAAGGTACTAACGTTATACAACAGACAATAGACAATAGGTGCAGGAGTAGGCCATTTGGCCCTTCGAGCCAGCACGCCATTCAATGTGACCATGGCTGATCATCCCCAATCAGTACCCCGTTCCTGCCTTCTCCCCATATCCCCTGACTCCGCTATTTTTAAGAACCCAATCCAGCTCTCTCTTGAAAGCATCCAGAGAACCCGCCTGAGGCAGAGAATTCCACAGATGTGGGAACGGTACGTGACATTGAGAAGAAGCCGCAAGTGTTAGTGTTTCCATGAGCCTGAACGTTTGCAAGTTTCGATTGCAAGTTTTGAGAAGTGCTAAGTATGTCATTGCAGGTAGACAAAAATGCTGGAGAAACTCAGTGGGTGAGCCAGCATCCAGGGAGCGAAGGAATAGGCGACGTTTCGGGTCGAGACCCTACTTCCAGCGATTCGGGTCGACCCGAAACGTCGCCTATTCCTTCACTGGAAGAAGGGTCTCGACCTGAAACATCGTCTATTCCGTCGCACCCCAGATGCTGCCTCACCCGCTGAGTTTCTCCAGCATTTTAGATTTTTCCACCATCTGCAGTTCTTTGTTAAACAAGTAATCACAATGCCTTTTATGAGGGGTAGACACTGCAACCACTCTACACCGATAGTGAAGGGGAGAAATGTTTAGGTGGCACACTGGACAGAAGAAGGGGCTCGACCTGAAATATCACCCATTCCGTCTCTACAGAGATGCTGCCTGTCCCGCTGAGTTACTCCAGCATTTTTTTGTCAATCAAATACACTGTTTTTTCTTGGGTGGTGTCGAATTTCTTGAATGTTTTTTGGGTGTTTCCTTATCCATAGAAATTGAGGTTATTCCAACACATTCCTGACTCGTGAACGGTGGAAAGGCTTTTGTCCATCATAAGGTGAGTCATCGGAATCTGACTTGCTCTTGTAGTCACAGGATTTACATGGCAGATCCAACTGATCCTGTCGGTATTAGTCAACCTTCTAAGATGGTGATGGGTGGTCACACTTGCTCACACCAACCAAATGTTTATAGACAATAGACAATAGGTGCAGGAGTAGGCCATTCGGCCCTTCGAGCCAGCACCGCCATTCAATGTGATCATGGCTGATCATCCCCAATCAGTACCCCGTTCCTGCCTTTTCCCCATATCCCCTGACTCCGCTATTTTTAAGAGCCCTATGCAGCTCTCTCTTGAAAGCATCCAGAGAACCTGCCTCCACCGCCCTCTGAGGCAGAGAATTCAACAGACTCACAACTCTCTGTGAGAAAAACTGTGGCCCCAGGTTCTGGACTACCCCAACATCAGGAACATATTTCATGCCGCTAGCGTGTCCAAACCCTTAACAATCTTATATGTTTCAATGAGATTCCCTCTCATCCTTCTAAACTCCAGAGTGTACAAGCCCAGCTGCTCCATTCTCTCTGCATATGACAGTCCCGCCATCCCGGGAATTAACCTTGTAAACCTACGCTGCACTCCCTCAATAGCAAGAATGTCCTTCCTCAAATTAGGGGACCAAAACTGCACACAATACTCCAGGTGTGGTCCCACTAGGGCCCTGTACAACTGCAGAAGGAGCTCTTTGCTCCTATATTCAATTCTTCTTGTTATAAAGGCCAACATGCCATTCACTTTCTTCACTGCCTGCTGTACCTGCATGCTTACTTTCATAGACTGATGAACAAGGACCCCCAGATCCCGTTGTACTTCCCCTTTTTCCAAACTTGACGCCATTCAGATAGTATACTCATCCCGCCTGCCTGCGTTTGGCCAATATCCCTCCAAACTTGTCCAATCCATGGCGTAGGTTATCCTCTCTATGAAGAGAGCCTTTACTTCCATCAGCACTGTCCAGTGGTCATCTGGTAATGATCTCATGAACAGATGTGTCTCTTAGTAGCAACATGGTCATAGGTTTATTCTTTGTATCTGTCCTTTCACTGACTGCTCCAGAGCCAGTCTGGTAACATTCAGGACTCAGCCGGCTTGGTTCATGGTGGTGGTGGCCACCAAGCCACGGTGGTTTTGGATGTTGAAGTCGTCCACCCGGAGTACATTCTGTGCCCTTGTTACTTTCAATGCTCCCTCCAAGTGTTGATCAACAAGGAGAGGGGCTGATGTTACAGCTGAGGAATGACAATGGGATGGAAAACAGGAGAGCAAGTTTTCCTTGCTCATTTAGTTTAGTTTAAGGATCTTCTTCTTTCGTGTGGCGTGCGCAGCCTAAAGTTGTAGGACAACTTGTTCTATTTGATCTTCCGTTTGTGCACGTCGAGTCGATTGCATTAGTCGAAACAAGGCGGACCACATGAAGTGTTGCAATCTTCCACCCCATTTTAGAAATACAACTGGCCAACAGACCCTTCGGCCCACCAAGTCCGCACCACCCAGCACCCAGACCCAGCATCTACACATATTATGTTTTCAAGATAGAATGAGATAGAGCTCTTTAGGGCTAACAGAATCAAGGGATATGGGGAAAAAACAGGAATGGCATACTGATTTTGGATGATCAGCCATGATCATATTGAATGGCGGTGCTGGCTCGAAGGGCCGAATGGCCTACTCCTGCACCTATTTTATATGTTTCTATTAACACTATCCAACACACACTAGGAACAATTTAAATTTTATACCAAGCCAATTATCCAACAAACCTGTACATCTATGAAGTGTGGGTGGAAACAGAAGATCTTGGAGAAAGCCCACGCAGGTCATGTTTGTGTGGATGCTGTGAAGTTAACATTGACATTGTGGGGCCAGTATTGCTCAGTTGTTGGTCCACCTTGGGCAGGTGGGACATGCCTACAGATTGTAATGAATGAGCTGGCACTTTGCATGGAAGTACAGCCCAATTTGTTTAACTAGACTGCACTAGTTTGGACGCCAGATATTTGTGAGGAGGACCTTGCAAGGTCAACTATGCTGAAAGTGGCTTCAACGTGACTGCGTTGACAGAAAGTGTTTGCTTTGCCAGTCAGGCCGATCTGTTAGGATCGGAGTCACACACAGACCAGACTTAATAAGGATGCTGACGCAAAAACGTCACCTGTCCATGTCCTCCAGAGATGCTGTGGGAGATTGAACTGCAGATGTTGGTTTGCATGAAAGATTGGCACAAAACGCTGATGTATCTCAGCGGGTCAGGCAGCATCTCTGGAGAAAAGGAGTAGGTGACGTTTGCGATCTTGACCCTTCATCAAACTTAGTGTCAGGGAGGGGGGCACTGGAGGCATGGGAAGGTGCAGAACTAAATAGATCCTACATTGATTTATCACTTTGTCCCCAAACAACAATTGACCATTGTGGGCTCCACTATTCCTGAGTCATCGATGCAGGCTCTGCTTTGTTCTGCACTTTCCCATATTTCCAATGTCCCCCCTCCCTGACTCTCAGTCTAAAGAAGGGACTCGACCCAAAACATCACCCATTCCTTTTCTCCAGAGATGCTTCTTGAAGGGCCGAATGGGTTGAACGGTCGAATGGCCTACTCCTACATCTATTGTCTATTGACCCACAGGGTTTCTCCAGCACTTTGTGTTCTATGAGGCTGACAGATTTCCTCCCTCATTAGACCTGGTCGGAGGATGAGTAATATGTGGCAAAGGCACGAGTGGACTGGTTGGGTATTTACAATAATCTGGCTGTCTTGTGGTCATTATTATTTACAATCAGTTGTTTTTAAAGGAAAATCGTGTTTCTGGATAATTAGAGTATATTTTGTTTGGTTTAGAGAATCAGTGCAGAAACAGGCCCTTCGGCCCACCGAGTCCAAACCGACCAGCGACCACTCTTAAAAATAGCGGAGTCAGGGGATATGGGGAGAAGGCAGGAACGGGGTACTGATTGGGGATGATCAGGCATGATCACATTGAATGGCGGTGCTGGCTCAAAGGGCCGAATGGCCTACTCCTGCACCCATTGTCTATTGTCTGTTGTATAACGTTAGTACCTCCACCAATGTCTATTGTCATTCTGTACGCTAGCACTAATCTACACACACCAGGGACAATTTTACATTTATACCAAGCCAATTAAGCTATAAACCTGTACATTTTTTGGAGTGTGGGAGGAAACCGGAGCACCCGGAGAAAGCCCATGTGGTCACGGGGAGAGCGTGCAAACTCTGTACAGACAGCACCCATAGTCAGTATTGAACCCGGGTCTCTGGCGTTGCAAGGCAGCAACTCTACCGTTGTGCCACCGTGCATTTGTGGTTATTAGTCTGGCAATCTAACCGCTGCACCATGGAGATGCCTGCATTCACTGTCAGTGCTTATTCAAGTGGGTATCGTGTGCAGGTTTGCCGGCATTGATCCACACCTGGGCACCGTCTGACAATCTCCTTCTCCTTGTCTTGGGAGAGTGAAGCAGATAGTGAGACAGATAGAACCTCAACGTGGAATCCACGCGGACCGAGAATCAAAACAGGCCAAACCCCATCTGGTCAGCTCCTTGATGACATCAAGCTTGGTCCTGTCGGGGTACAGGTTAGACAATGTAGGGATAACCTCTGCCAAGGCAGAGTTGTGACACTCCCTGTTGCTGGACATTACATGGACAGGACAGATTGGGCTCTTAAAGATAGCAGAGTCAAGGGATATGGGGAGAAGGCAGGAACGGGATACTGATTGTGGATGATCAGCCATGATCACAGTGAATGGCGGTGCTGGCTCAAAGGATCGAATGGCCTCCTTCTGCCCCTATTGTCTATTGACAGGTTTGGAGGGACATGGGCCAAACCTTACAATAATTTTTCCTTCTCAAAAATTGTTTAAAATTGTTGTTTGGTGCCAGGGGACAGTTTGTAAACCCGGCCCGGCCCGGCCCAGACGGCCAGTCGATCACAGCGGGGTTAATGACATCAGTGCTTCCCACGTGCTGTTGGATGGCAAACTCCTGCCCATTTATGGGCTGAGACAGATGCAAGCCAGGGCTGGAGTTATGCTCCATTTCCCTCCTGTAAATACATTTTTGAAAAGATGCCCAGAGTTTGGGGTCTTGGTCAAGGTTTCTGAATGATTTCCCTTTATTCGTGTTGATTTTCAGCAAGATGGGGCTTCAGTATCATAGAAATATAGGAACATAGAAAATAGGTGCAGGAGTAGGCCACTCTGATCATTCAATGTGATCATGGCTGATCATCCAAATCAGTATCCTGTACCTGCCTTCTCTCCATACCCCCTGATCCCTTTAGCCACAAGGGCCACATCCCTCTTAAATATAGCCAATGAACTGGCCTCAACTACCTTCTGTGGCAGAGAATTCCACAGACTCACCACTCTCTGTGTGAAAAATGATCTTCTCATCTCGGTCCTAAAATACTTCCTCCTTATCCTTAAACTGTGACCCCTTGTTCTGGACTCCCCCAACATCGGGAACAATCTTCTTGCATCTAGACTGTCCAACCCCTTAAGAATTTTGCAAGTTTCTATAAGATCCCCCCCTCAATCTTCTAAATTCTAGCGAGTACAAACCGAGACACAAAATGCTGGAGTAACTCAGCGGGACAGGCAGCATCTCTGGAGAGAAGGAATGGGTGACATTTCGGGTCGAGACCCTTCTTCAGACAAAATGTAGTTATCAGCAACATGGATGGTGTTATTACAATACAATACCAGTTATTGTCATTTGAACCTCAAATGAAGTTCAAACAAAATTTGGTTTCTGCAGTGATACAACAAGAAGAGAACCAAGACACAACACCAACACAATTTGCACAAACATCCATCACAGTGAATCTCCTCCTCGCTGTCTCTCCCCTGTGTTCCATTCTTCTCCCGACGCCAAAGCCCACTGAGCACACAGCCAGTGTTGTGCGTCTGGGGAGGGAGGGTTGGTGGTGGGGTGGGGGGGGGGGGGGGGGGCGGTGGGTGTGTGTGGCAAAGGTGGGTGCCCCATGTAATTGCAAAGTTAACCCCTTCTGTCGTATCCCCATCCCGTGAGCCAAACTGTAGTGAGTAGGAAGGTACTGCAGATGCTGGCTTAAACCGAAGATCGACACAAAACGCTGGAGTAACTCAGCGGGACAGGCAGCGTCACTGGAGAGAAGGAACGGGTGACATTTTGGGTCCAGACCCTTCTTCAGGCAAAATGTAGTTTGCTCCAGCCGATTGCTACTTTCTTGGCCCAGCTCAGACATTATAAACAGAAAGGCTTGAATGTAACTGTTGTGAAATATTTGGAAATATCCAAGCAGAATCAAGACTTGAGGATCTGCAAAGGGACTTGTTTTTCTTTCCTCTTTAGGAACTTTTTTAGGAATTTTTGGGGGGATTTTATTCCTTGGGTCTTATAGAGGTGTACAAAATCATGAGAGGAATAGGGGTAAATATCTTGCTCAGAGTAGGGGAATCTAGAACCAGAGGACATAGGTTTAAGATGAGGGGGGGGAAGATTTAATAGGAACCTGAGGGGTAACATTTCTACTCAAAGGGTGGTGGGTGTATGGAACGATCTGCCAGAAGAGGTAGTTGAGGCTGGGACTATCGCAATGTTTAAGAAACAATTGGACAGGTACATGGATAGGGCAGGTTTAGAGTGATATGGGCCAAACACAGGCATGTGGGACTAGTGTGGATGGCACATGTTGGTTGGTGTGGGCAAGTTGGGCCGAAGGGCCTGTTTCCACACGGAATCTCTCTAAGACCATTCTCATTTAAACCTTCTTCAGATGCTGTGTATAATTCCTCTGAGGATATAGTTGTCGCACACTTTCCAGCAAGAATCTTTAATTAGAAAGAGAGACTTGAATTTATGTGGTTAAGAAAGAACTGCAGATGCTGGAAAATTGAAGGCAGACAAAAATGCTGGAGAAACTCAGCGGGTGAGGCAGCATCTATGGAGCGAAGGAAATAGGCAATGTTTCGGGCCGAAACCCTTCTTCAGACTGATGTAGAGTGGGGGGGGAGGGCGGGAAGAAGAAAGGAAGACGAGGAGCCCGAGAGCTGAGGGAGAACTGAGAAGGGGAGGAGACAGCAAGGGCTACCGGAATTTGGAGAAGTCAATGTTTATGCCACTAGGGTGCAGACTGCCCAAGCAGAATATGAGGTGCTGCTCCTCCAGTTTCCGGTGGTGCTCACTCTGGCCAGGGACGGGGCCCAGGACAGAAAGGTCGGATTTGGAATGGGAGGGAGAGTTGAAGTGAACTTGAATTTATCACTGCCTCCATGTCCATTTCAGAATATTGTAAAGCATTCTACGGCAAATAAAGTATTGTTGAAGGCAGCAGATAGGGAATCCAAATTATTTACAGCAAGCTTCCACCAAGATTAATGTACCAAAGACCAGATAATCTGGTCTTCTGGTCAAATCTGCGCTGTACCTCACCTCCCACGCTTATGACGGATACTCTGGATCTGGGCCAAATACGTTGTTCCCAGATTTTGGAGTTCCACAAGTCGATTCCTTGGCCTGGGATCAAGGAAAGTGTCCTGCTTCTGACGTCCATTCTGTCACTCTGGTGAGAATCAGGTGAGGGCAACATTAGGATCAATTTGCCTGGCCAGTTTACAACCCAGCGGAGATAGACACTAACTGCTGGAGTAACTCAGTGGGACATGCAGCATCTCTGGAGACAAGGAACGGGTGACGTTTTCGGGTCGAGAGTCTTCTTCAGGGTTCAGAACCAGCATCTGTAGTTCCTTCATCCAACCAGCAGCCTGAGAATTGACATCTCTAACTTCAAGTAATCCTTGCGTCAACTCTCCCTCTCTCTCTGCATCCCTCCCCCACCTTAGTCTTCGTTCTAGTTTTACCGTCTGTATAACTTGTTATCACCTCCCCACAGCCAACAATGGATCATTGTGGGCTCTAGGTTTGCTTGATTATCGATGCCTTTTGCATGATTATCTTCCATTCATTTGTCCTCAATACCGTCTATTTCCCTTGTTTCCCTTTCCCCTGACTCTAAGTCTGAAGAAGGGTCTCGACCCGAAACATCACCTATTCCTTTTCTCCAGAGATGCTGCTTCACCCGCTGAGCTGCTCCAGTTTTTTGAGTCTATCTTCGGTTTAAACCAGCACCTGCAGTTCCATCCCACATACAAGGCTCCTCATGATTATATATTTAAACCAGACCCTTTGGTTCACGTTGTATGTCGAGGGTGCCAGTCAGGAACGTTGTAGTGAAAATATATAAGGTAAAGGTGAGCTATTGAGTCAAAGCTGTTTCTGAACTAAAGCAACTGTTGAAGTTTCAGCAACATGTCTCTCAGGATGCGAATGGCGATAGCCTTTAATGCCAATCTCTGAGAACTATCAATCCTCTGCCCCCATTGTATACATCATTTGAAAATCTTCCTCTTTATGGATTTGAACACTTCCCTGCAAGTGGAAATAGTTGCTCTGCTCAACAGCCAAATCTGTAGCCTCCCTTTGATCTGGTATTTTGTTGGTTCACATGCTTGATCAATGGTGTTTTATCATTAATGTTTTATTATTATTAATGTTTAGTGTTTTCTGAGTCATTTGTAACTGTCACTGTACGTCATGTTGTTACTTGTGGGCGGAGCACCAAGGCAAATTCCTTGTATGTGAATACTTGGCCAATAAACTTACTTACTTCTTTGAACCCCATTATTGGTTCAGGAGCAAATAACAAACCACTGAAGGAACTTGGTGGGCTAAGCAGCACCTGCAGAGGCAAAACAATAGTCAAAGTTTGGGACTGATGCATGGACCCTGGAACATCACCCACTCTTGTGCCTCCACAGATGCTGCTTGATCTGCTGAGTTCCTCCTGCAGTTTGGTTTTGCTCCAGATTCCAGCACCCGCAAACTCTTGTGTGGGCTGGGAGATTGCAACCATCACGCTGTCCGCCCTGTTTCGACGAATGCAATCAACCTGTCGTGCACAATTAAATAAGATCAAATAGAACAAGTTGTCCTACAGCTTTAGGCTGTGCACGCCGTATGCAAGTAGAACCTCTTGTGTCACTATTGTGGGTTCTGCTTCCAACACTGTTTCTTGCCCGACATTGATCCATAAGTATTCTCCATTTGAAGATCTCCAGCTCTGTCCTTGCTTTGGATTAGTAGATGCTCTTCACCAGTTCCCAACTTGCCAACCAGACTGTGCAGGAAGGAACTGCAAATGCTGGTTTAAACCGAAGACTGACACAAAATGCTGGAGAAACTCAGCGGGACAGGCAGCAACTTTGGAGAGAAGGAATGGGTGACGTTCCAGCTTCTTCAGACTAGGAAGTCTGACTGTGGTGCTATCCTGAAGACAGAGAGAAAATGCTGGAGCAACTCAGCGAGTCAGGCAGCATCTCTCTCTGGGCTCAGGGTGGCAAGGATTAGAGTGGGAGGGATATTCGGAAAGGCAACAGCTCAAAGCCAAACGTATGTCGCAGTCAGCTGCCAATCCCTCTGAAACTGCAGTCTGTGGAAGGAACTCATCGACACACACAGAATGCGCTGAGAGCAACCTTTCAACAAGCAGAATTGTCTGGAAACTCAGTCCATGGAAAATTGGATAAATAAAACAGCCTTGTGAGCACCAGTGAATTTATCCCCCAGAAGAAATGTTATTCTGTTTGGTTTCCTGACAGTGTTTGGGTCAAGAAATTGTCAGACAAATCTCTCGATTTCTTTTAATGGTTTTTCCGTTCCTAACTCTCAGGGTGGGTCTAACTCTGTGACCCTGCCAGAACCTGGTGGACCTCCTAGTGCTGCTCCTGCTATAGTGTAGATAGACACAAAGCACTGGAGTAACTCAGCGGGACAGGCAGCATCTCTGGAGAAAAGGATTGGGTGACGTTTCGGGTTCAAGAACAGGGAACGTTTACTGAACACACCCGCGGACGTCCACCACCGAGTCTTCACCTCCAGGCTCACAGCCTCCACGCTGCAGGTTTCCCCACTAAAGATTCCCTGTCCCCTGAAGAAGGGTCAGTCTGAGGAAGAGTCTCGACCCGAAACGACACATATTCCTTTTCTCTTCTTCTTCTTCTTGTGTATGGCATGCACAGCCTAAACCTGGCAGAGAATTCCACAGACTCACCACTCACTGTGTGAAAAATGTTTTCCTCGTCTCGGTCCTACAGGAATTCCCCCTTATCCTCAAACTGTGACCCCTTGTTCTGGACCGCCCCAACATCGGGAACAATCTTCCTGCATCTAGCCTGTCCAACCCCTTAAGAATTTTGTAAGTTTCTATAAGATCTCCCCTCAATCTTCTAAATTCTAGCGAGTACAAGCCGAGTCTATCCAGTCTTTCCTCATATGAAAGTCCTGACATCCCAGGAATCAGTCTGGTGAACCTTCTCTGTACCCCCTCTGTGGCAAGAATGTCTTTCCTCATATTAGGAGACCAAAACTGTACGCAATACTCCAGGTGTGGTCTCACCAAAACCCTGGACAACTGCAGTAGAACCTCCCTGCTCCTATACTCAAATCCTTTTGCTATGAATGCTAACATACCATTCACTTTCTAACGTTTCGGGTCGAGACCCTTATTCAGACTGGTGTTTACTGGAGTGATTTCAAGATTTATAGTAAAGATAGACACAAAATGCTGAGGTAACTCAGCAAATCAGGCAGCCTGGTAGACAAAAGTGCTGGAGAAACTCAGCGGGTGCAGCAGCATCTATGGAGCGGAGGAACTAGGCAACGTTGCCTATAGATGATGCTGCACCCGCTGAGTTTCACCAGCACTTTTGTCTACCTTCCATTTTCCAGCATCTGCAGTTCCTTCTTAAACACTAAGTCAGGCAGCATCTCAGGAGAAAATGAAAAGGCGATGTTTCTGGTCGAGGACCTTCAGTTACAGCGATGGGCAACTTGCAACTCACTGTATTGATCTGTAAAGTGACTGCTCAATCTGTGTTTGAGTTCTCCAGTGGGGAGAGCATGTTGTGAGCAGCTTATATACGGTGCACTAACTTGGAAGAAATACAAGTCAATTGCCGCTTTACCAGGTAAATGTTTCGGAAGGGAAGAGGCATTAGTGGAGGTCATAAGATCATAGGTTCTAAGAGCAGAATTAGGTCATTAGATTCTACTCCTCCATTCAATCATGGTTGATCTATCTCTCCCTCCTAACCCCATTCTCCTGCCTTCGCCCCATAACCCCTGGCACCCGTACTAATTAAGGTGTAGTCTATCCTATGATAGAATGGGTCTGTTACACTACAGTAGGACAAATGAGCAGGGAGGAACTGCAGATGTTGGTTGACAATGGAGACAGACTCAAAATGCTGGAGTAAATCAGAGTCTCTCGAGAAAAGGTGGCTGGGAGATTGCAACCATCACATTGTCCGCCCTGTTTCGACGAATGCAATCAACCTGGCGTGCACAATCAAATAAGATCAAATAGAACAAGCTGTCCTGCAACTTTAGGCTGTGCACGCCGTATGCAAGTAGAACCTCTTGTGTCACTATTGTGGGTTCTGCTTCCAACACTGTTTCTTGCCCGACATTGATCCATAAGTATTCTCCATTTGAAGATCTCCAGCTCTGTCCTTGCTTTGTATTAGTAGATGCTCTTCACCAGTTCCCAACTTGCCAACCAGACTGTGCAGGAAGGAACTGCAAATGCTGGTTTAAACCAAAGACAGACACAAAATGCTGGAAGATTTTGGAAGTTATATGTGGCCCTTGTGGCTAAAGGGATCAGGGGGAATGGAGAGAAGGCAGGTACAGGATACTGAGTTGGATGATCAGCCATGATCATATTAAATGGCGGTGCAGGCTCGAAGGGCCGAATGGCCTACTCCTGCACCTAATTTCTATGTTTCTATGTCACCCACTCCTTCTCTTCAGAGACGCTGCCTGTCCCGCTGAGTTACTCCAGCATTTTGTGTCTGTCTTCGGTTGAAGCATCTGAAGTTCCTTCCTAACCCTCCCTGGCCCGCCTGTCGTTGGCTTCTCACATTGTCCCTTCAAAGTTCAATGTAAATTGAAGCAACAACATTTGGCTTCCAGTGTAAATAAATTACAATTCTTAGCTGTTGCAAATGATTTCCTCTTTTACTTTATATCACAATTGACCATTTAAACCTACAGCAGTAACTCGACAATTCTCTCTCCGCAGATGCTACCTGACCTGCTGGGTATTTTCAGAATTCTCTTTCATTTTCTGTAGCTGCTGTGTTCTGTATCTCACTGTCCTGTCACATTCTCTTGTCTGTCCTCATTCATCCCCTCCTGTCCACGGTTTCTCGAGGAAGCTGAGGTGTGAAGAACAAATCAGACACTGTAATCATTTTTATAATTCAATCTCTTTTGGGTCATCACCCAATCATAGACACCTACATTGTCCTCTCCAACTCGGGAACTTAAAACAAGCCAATTTCTTAAAGGATATCGACCTGAAATGTTAATGCTTTGTTTTTCTTCGCCACAGATGCTGCCTGATCTGTTGAGTATTCTGTACACTCTGGAGTTTAGAAGGATGACAGGGGATCTCATTGAAACATATATGATTGTTAAGGGTTTGGACACGCTAGAGGCAGGAGACATGTTCCCAATGTTGGGGGAGTCAAGAACCAGGGGCCACAGTTTAAGAATAAGGAGTAGGCCGTTTAGAACGGAGACGAGGAAACACTTTTTTTCACAGAGAGTGGTGAGTCTGTGGAATTCTCTGCCTCAGAGGGCGGTGGAGGCAGGTTCTCTGGATGCTTTCAAGAGAGAGCTAGATAGGGGTCTTGTAAAATAGCAGAGTCAGGGGATATGGGGATAAGGCAGGAACGGGGTACTGATTGGGGATGATCAGCCATGATCACATTGAATGGCAGTGCTGGCTCGATGGGCCGAATGGCCTACTCCTGCACCTATTGTCTATTGTATTTCCATTACTTTCTGCTTTTATTCCCTTATCATGTTTCTGTACACTGTGAATGGCTCGATTATAATCATGTATAGTCTTTCCGCTGACTGGTTAGCGGGCAACAAAAACCTTACACGGTACCTCGGTACACGTGACAATAAACTGACTGAACTGGATTTCCAATATGTGCAGTTTCTGTTTTCTGTTTCATCGTGCCAACATACAACAGCGTGACTGACCCTTCTCATCCCAGACGCAGTGTCACTCATCTCCCACCGTGCTGATCTCACAGAATTCCTTCAGTGAGCTGAGCACAAGGATTGACTTCGAGATAAAGATTCATACAGTGTGGGAACAGGCCCTCCAGCCCAACTTGCCCACACCGTCCAACATGTCCTATCATCCATATCCCTCTGAACCTGTCCCAGACGTATTTTGTGTTTTTAGGACTGTCAGCAGATCCCTCCTGTGATAAATAAAGTTATATTGTATCATCATCATCAGTGGTCACCGGAAACGAGTGTGACTGTCCTCTCATGGAGGACGCCTGTGTGTGACTTTGTTTAACGTGGGGAGACTGGTGCACAGACAGCCACCCCACGGTCCTTGACAGATCTGGGTCAGGATCCAGTGGCATGGAGTCCAAGACGACCGGAGACCCTTTTCTGCTGCAGCCTTCATCCGCCTTCCCAGCCGTAGTGACGCTCCACTAAGGTCAGCCATCGTCCTCCGCCTGTTCCACCGTAGACGTCTTGGTTGGATCGCTCTTTGTCAGAGACCTCCCCCTCGACCGTACCGCCATGGGTGGCCCTACCAGGAGCATCGCTCCAGACGGCATCGCTCTCAGGATCTCAGGACCACACAAGCTTCTCCACCACGGCAAGGTGACAACCCACAAAGATGATCGTATCGTATCATTTTGTACATGTATAAATGCTTCTTAAACATTGCGATAGTGTGCAAACTCTCCCCTCAGGTTCCTATTAAATCTTCCCCCCTCTTACCTTAAACCTATGTCCCAATGGTTCTCGATTCCCCTTCTCTGGGCAGGAGACGCTGTGCGTCTACCCGATCCGTTCCTCTCATGGTTTTGTACACTTATATAAGATCGCCCCTCCTTCTCCAGCGCTCCAAGGAATAGAGACCCAGCCTGCTCAACCTCCCCCTATAGTTCAGGCCCTCGAGACCTGCCGACATCCTCATAAATCTTCTTGGCGCCTTTTCCAGATGGACAACAATGTTCCTATACCATGGTGACCAAAACTGAGCATAATGCTCCAAATGTGGCCTCATCAACGTCTTATACAACTGCGACATGATTTCCTCCCCCCCCCCCCCCCCCCCCCCCGCGCCAACTTCTATACTCACTACTCAATACTGACTATAGACACAAAATGCTGGAGTAACTGAGTTGGGACAGGCAGCATCTTTTCCGAGATGTTGGATGTTTCAGGTCGAGACCCTCCTTCAGGGTGAACCGGCATCTACAGTTCCTTCCTAAACACACTCTGACTGACTTGCTATGACTGTGCTGCAATTTAGTAAATAAAAAGGAATGACTTAAATTAACAAAGTGCTTTTCATGACCTTAAGCTGCCACAGTGCGTTACAGTGATGGTGGTAATTATGAGTTATTGTGGTAATTTTGGATGCTTGACAAAAAGGTTGGACACACCAAGTTGCCACAAGCAACAATGTGATAATCAACAGATAATCAGGTTTTTAGCCATGTGAATTTGCAGGTAAACTTGAGTTTGGATGCAACAACATCGACATGTATTTACAGAGTTGTAATTACGCAGCAAAATACCCAGGACATTTTCGAGGGAATTTCTTCAGGCAAAATTTGACTCTCTTCCATTAAGGAAAATATTGGAGAGGGGATCTACCACAGTCGCTGCCTCAAAAAGGCTGGCAGCATCATCAAGGACCCACACCATCCTGGCCACACACTCATCTCCCCGCTACCTTCAGGTAGAAGGTACAGGAGCCTGAAGACTGCAACGACCAGGTTCAGGAATAGCTGCTTCCCCACAGCCATCTGGCTATTAAACTCGGCTCAAACAAAACTCTGAACTTTAATAGCCCATTGCACTTTATACGCTCATTTATGTGTGTATATATATATATATATATTCAATTGCATGTGGACACACTGATCTGATCTGTATTTATTTATGCGTATAATATTCTGTTGTGTTGAAGTAAAGCAAGAATTTCATTGTCCTGTCTGGGACACATGACAATAAACTCTCTTCAACTTGAACTTGAACTTGTTATATATCACCAACCAGCCTCTGTCTCAGTCCCTCCACCTTGGACTATTTATGTTGTTAATCTTTCCTCTGCCCTCCTAGTTCTGAATCTAAACCAGACCAGAATCAAATGAAGACAGAACAATTCATAAGTTACAGGAGCAGAATTAGGCCATTCGGCCCATCAAGTTTACTCTGTCATTCAATCATGGCTGATCTAACTTTCCCTCTCAACCCCATTCTCCTACACTCTCCCCATAACCCCGCACTAAGCAGGAATCAGTCAATCTCCACCTTAAAACTATCCATTGACTTGGCCTCCACAGCCATCAGTGGCAATGAATTCCACAGATTCACCACTCATTGACCAAAGGAATTCCTCCTCGTCTCCTTTCTAAAGGTATGTCCTTTTAATATGAGGCTATGATATCTGGTCCTAGACTCTCCCACTAGTGGAAAAATAAAACATGTTGTTAACAGGTGCTGAGAACATAAGGTGCAAAATTGGAAATAACACAGACATCCTGGAGTGTTGTAAGACTGAAGGAGATGGCAAAGGGCAAGCGGTGGGGGAATTAGGAGTTTCAACCTGAGGTAGTGACTTACTGAAGACCAGTGTGAGTTGACAAGCTGGGTCAAGAGAGTCAAGAGTGTTTTATTATCATATGTCCCAGATAGAACAATGAAATTCTTACTTGCAGCAGCACCACAGAATATGTAAGAAGGAACTGCAGATGCTGGTTTAAACAGAAGATAGACACAAATACTGGAATAACTCAGCGGGACAGGCAGCGTCTCTGGAGAGAAGGATTGGGTGACGTCTTGACCCGAAACGTCACCCATTCCTTCTCTCCAGAGACACTACCTGTCCCGCTGAGTTACTCCAGTATTTTGTGTCAATCTTCACAATATGTAAACATACTACACAGTAAACAATATAAGAAATGAGGAAAAAAAGTTCAATGTGTGTATCCATACTGACATATATACAGATCACATATATATATACACACACACATAATACACACACATATATATATATATATATATATATATATATACACACACACACACATACATAATACACACATATATATACACACACACATATATATATATAGATATATATATATATACACACACATATCAAAAGGCTATTCTGATTCAGCTTGCGACAATTGCCAGGAATACTGATGCATTCCCGACCCGAAAAGTCACCTATCCGTGTTCTCCAAAGCTGGACACAAAATGCTGGAGTAACTCAGCAGGACCTGCAGCATCTCCGAAGAGATGGAATCTGTGACGTTTCCGGTCTAAACCTTCTCCAGGGATGCTGCCTGAATCGCTGAGTGATTCCTGCACTTTGTGTCCTTTTGTGTAAACCAGCATCTGCAGTTCCTTCTTTCTACGTACCAATGCAGTTTGTGACAAGGTGACAGATTTTTGAACGGGAACACAGGTTAATGGCCTGGTCCTTCCAATATTCAGTTGGAGGAAGTTTAAAATATTTTACATTCACCGACTTGCATGGGGATGGCCTCGGTCTAATGTTGTAACCAACGGGGATTGGTCACCTCGCAGATGGGGCTCGTCAGCCTGGGAAGGCAGTCCATCTGGGAGAGGGAAAACTCTGATTTAAAACCTCCACTGCCTTGTGGCCATATCCAGTCATGGAAAAGGCTCCAGGAGTAAACCTCAAGAAAATCCGGAGTCGGAGTCCCTAAGGCAGTTCATCGTTGTCTACAACCTCGCTCTGGCAGCTCCTGCGACGGCGCTGGTGCCAAACTGTAACGGCCCTGCTGTTCCTTTGGATCGATCAGCGACGTGGAGAGGGGGGACGTGCTGCATGGGCAACAACCTGCCCTCCATGTGACATCGCCCAGGCTTGCATCCGACAAACTAGGATGCATCACCCATGGTCAGTCACGACCGAGGGGGGCTACACCTTGGACAGTTTAGCAAGAGTGTTTTATTGTCATGTGTCCCAGATAGAACAATGACATTCTGACTTGCTGCAGCACAACAGAATATATAAGCATAGTACACTGTAAACAATATGATAAAGAAGGGGAAAAAAGTTCAGAGTGTGTGTAATATGGACACACATACTGGCACATGGCAAGCTTTTTTTAAACGCTTTTTAATTTAATTTTAATTTAAAGTTAGCGTGTACCTTGTTGTGTGTTATAACCATATCACAATTACAGCACGGAAACAGGCCACCTCGGCCCTGCTTGTCCGTGCCGAACACTTACTCTCACCTAGTCCCATCTACCTGCACTCAGACCATAACCCTCCATTTCTTTCCCGCCCATATACCAATCCAATTTATTTTTAAATGATAAAATCGAACCTGCCTCCACCACTTCCACTGGAAGCTCATTCCACACAGCTACCACTCTCTGAGTAAAGAAGTTCCCCCTCTTGTTGCCGCTAAACTTTTGTCCCTTAATTCTCAAATCAAAGGGTTGTGACTGATGGCAGAACAATTTCCCTCGGGGGATGAATAAAGTTCTGTCCTATTGTATTTGTGTTCCAAAGCCTAGACTTGCTAAGGCAGGTAGACAAAAGTGCTGGAGAAACTCAGCGGGTGCAGCAGCATCTATGGAGCAAAGGAAATAGGAAACGTAGTCTATTTTCTTCCCAAGGGCTTCGGCCTGAAACATTGCCTATTTCCTTTCCTCCATAGATGCTGCTGCACCCGCTGAGTTTCTCCAGCACTTTTGTCTACCTTTGATTTTCCAGCATCTGCAGTTCCTTCTTAAACACTTGCTAAGGCAGTGCAGGGGAATTTCAGTGAGTGAGAGAGAGGAGAATGTCTTCTCGCTGTGCCTGTACTGAGTGTGTCTGTGCAACCGAGTGTGAATGCCAGGCTGTGTGTGCGTATAAAGTCAAGTTTATTTGTCACATACACATACGAGATGTGCAGTGAAATGAAAAGTGGCAATGCTTGCTGTGTGTGTGTGTGTGGGTGGGGGGGGTGTATGTTTGTGTGTGTGGCTGTGTGTGTGTGTGTGTCTGTATGTATGTGTGTGTGTGTATGTATGTGTGTGTGTGTATGTGTGTGTGTGTGTATGTATGTGTGTGTGTGTGTGTGTGTATGTATGTGTGTGGCTGTGTGTGTGTGTATGTATGTGTGTGGCTGTGTGTGTGTGTCTGTCTGTATGTGTGTCTGTCTCCCTTTGAACTGCGCAGGTACATGAGGGGAGGCCATGGCAAACACTGGACATAATGATAAAGTACATCGAACACTTTCCTGACAGAACGGACTTTAATCCGGACCATAGAGGAAGGGTTTGCTTTATGCAGGGTACAACGGATAAGAGATGATTTTTGGTTTGTGAATTTTGTATCTGGTTAGTCCAGTGAATGTTTTCGGTGCGTTGAGCTGCTGGAGTGGCCAGAGCAATGCTGTGTGTGTGTGTGAGTGTGTTGGTGAGCTGGTGTAGTAGTGTGTAGTGAGCGCCGTGCTGAGTGTGGGGGCTGTGCTGAGCCCTGGTGCCGCTTGGAGCTGCTGTGAGAGGGAGGGAGCAGGGACTCTTATTGTGACACGGCGGCTCCCCTCAGCCCCTTCCTCGCTCATCCATACTCGCTGCCGTTTGACAACAACAGACTAAGCAGCGGCGCCGAGCAGCGGGAGAGAGAGAGAGAGAGAGAGAGAGAGAGAAGGGGGTGATCCAGGGCTGCCCTCGGGAAGGTTCGGGTTAAGGATTGTCCCCGGGGGGGTGGCTGAGGTGGGGGCGGCGGGAGGAGCAGAGACGCCGCCACCGCCAACGCCGCCGAGTTGTGGCCGAGCCCGGGGCCCCGGTCATGGGCCACGGGAGGAGGAGGAGGCCGAGGCCGCGCACAGCGAGCAACATGAGGCGGCTCGCCAGCGGCGCCCCAGGTACGTGCGTGCGGCTTGTGCGGAGGGTGGGACAGGTGAGGGCGGCCGGCGGGGCCGGGCCGGGCCGGGCGGGCGGGCGGGAGGGCCCTTTGATCGCGGCCGGGCGGGCGGGCGGGCAATTGTATCCGTGCCGGGGCCGGCGGCAACATTGTATCGGTGGGGACGGGCGGGCGGGCGGCAACGCTGAGGCGCCGGAGCCGGCAACATTGTATCCGTGCTGGGGGCCGGCGGCAACATTGTATCGGTGGGGACGGACTGGCGCCCCGTTACTTTGTTGCCGTCTTGTTAACCCTTTGTCTCCCGCCTCCCTCCCTCCCTGCCTCGGCCGGGCCGGGTAGATGGATGGATGGATGGATGAGGGAGCCCCGTGTGTGTGTGAGGGGGGGATTGTGCCGCCGCCGCCAGTAACCAGCCCCATCCCCGCTCACCTCACGGCCTGCGGGACCTACTGCTCATTTAATTCGCTATTGAAGGCAACAAAGAGAAAAATAAATAGATATATGTACTCTGTGTAAACGGGAGCGGGCCCGGCCGGGCCGAGCATCATCGGTTCCCGGTCTGGGGAGAGTTAGCGGCGGATGGGGGGGAGAGAGGGGGTGTGATTGACGCGGGATCAGGCCAATAGGCGGCGGGTGAATGCAGTCGGGCCGCGGGGCTGGCCAATGGGCGCAGGGAGGGGGCGGGAGTTGTGTGTGGTTGGGGGGGGGGGGGGGGGGGTTGTAGTCCGGTCGCGGCCGGCGCCCCGTCTGGCGGCGGGGGGGGTGTCCCACAGGCCGCGCACACTGAGAGATGAGGGATGGAGGAGGGGAGCGGGTGTTAATTTTCTCTCTCCCCCCCCCGCCGCCACCACTGGAGGAGTGGAGGTTGTGAGTCATGAGTAGGTGAGTGTCGTGAGCGCTCCCCCCCCCCTCTCCATGCTTCGCCTCTCCTCACACACTCCCTCCATCCATCCATCCATCCATCCATGTGGTGAGTGAGGTGCCACCTCCTCAGCTGTGCAGGTAGACTGGACACAGCACCATCCCAGTACAAGTGCAGGGATACTGATTAGAGAAGGGGTGTACAGTCAGGAACTGCGGATGTTGGTTCAAACCAAAGATAGACACTAAAAGTTTGGAGTAACTCAGCGGGACGGGCAGACAATAGGTGCGGGAGTAGGCCATTCCGCCCTTCCAGCCTGCACCACCATTCAATATGATCATGGCTGATCATCCAACTCAGTATCCTGTACCTGCCTTCTCTCCATGCCCCCTGATCCCTTTAGCCACAAGGGCTACATTTAACTCCCTCTTAAATATAGCCAATGAACTGGCCGCAACTACATTCTGTGGCAGAGAATTCCACAGATTCACCACTCTGTGTGAAAAATGATTTTCTCATCTCGGTCCTAAAAGACTTCCCCCTTATCCTTAAACTCTGACCCCTTGTTCTGGACTTCCCCAACATCGGGAACAATCTTCCTGCATCTAGCATGTCCAACCACTTAAGAATTTTGTAAGTTTCTATACGATCCCCCTTCAATCTTCTAAAATCCAGCGAGTACAAGCCGAGTCTGTCCAGTCTTTCTTCATATGGAAGTCCTGCCATCCCAGGAATCAGTCTGGTGAACCTTCTCTGTACCCCCTCTATGGCAAGAATGTCTTTTCTCAGATTAGGAGACCAAAACTGTACACAATACTCCAGGTGTGGCCTCACCAAGACCCTGTGCAACTGCAGTAGAACCTCCCTGCCCTTGTACTCAAATCCTTTTGCTATGAATGGCAACATACCATTCGCTTTCTTCACTGCCTGCTGCATGGCTGATCATCCCCAATCAGTACCTCGTTCCTGCCTTCTCCCCATATCCCCCGACTCCACTCAGTAGTATCCAGAGAACCAGCCTCTACCGCCCTCCGAGGCAGAGAATTCCACAGACACACAACTAGTCTCTGTGTTTCCTCGTCTCTGTTCTAAATAGCAGCATTCTAAGAATGGCCT